>BGPT01001767.1:71033-107985 GCA_003297045.1 Symbiodinium sp. clade C Y103 | reverse complement strand
AGCGCCCCAGTGGAAAGTGTATGCAATTGATGCGTCGTTTTCATTCAAAACATACCTTTTGACTGCGCGCGCCCAACGTTTTCTTGATTTTGATCCAAAAAGATTGGATTTTCTGAATTCATTGGCGCCCGCAATGAATTCTTACAAAAAATGATGCTCGTGATGTGACTTCAGCGTCGTGATGTGACTTGGCTTTTTCGTGGCGCCCGCCACACATGATGTGCCTTTTGCGGCGTGATGTGACTTAAGTCGAGTTCTCGTATTTATATATTCCCCCCCTGGAAGTTCATTTTTTTTGGATTTTTGGGGTTTTTGAGCTATAAGAGCTAATGCTAATTTGGCCATGTATTTGCAACATAAATGAATCCTAACTTTGTAGATCCTTATGTTGGCATATGTTGGCAAAAAACACCCTGCCAAAGAGTAACCCGGGGGTAGTACTTTGTAGAGATTGCATTCTATTTTTTGGTGCCTATTTCANACCCTGCCAAAGAGTAACCCGGGGGTAGTACTTTGTAGAGATTGCATTCTATTTTTTGGTGCCTATTTCAATTTTGTAGAGCCCAATGGGGACCCAAGATTTAGAATGTGGTTACAAAATGGGGGCCCCCAGGTTCCCTAGGGAATTCACAGGGGGTTGTCTTTTCAATCCCAAGCTTTGGATTAAATCCCGTACTTGCTGGTTGATATCCAAGTTGTGGGAGGGTACTTGCCATAGAAAGTTTCGTTACTCGACCTGCCTCGCCCCCGCATTGATGTCAGGCTCTTACTGTCAATGGCGCCAAGTCGTTTGCGAGGGATGCCATGTGAAAGAGTTGCGAGTGGATCTGCAACACCAGGAACAACCTGTCGTGATGGGTCAGGGTAGATATTTTGCAGAAATGGAGGTTTAGCTAAACAAAATTTGGAATCACTCAACAAGATCGGGCAAATATTCAGGAAGCAATGAACAAACTGCCAAGCAGAATATTGAGGATTAGTCATGGTTGGAAAGGCAACTGTTATCCCCATCCTGCCAGGTTTGAATCTTGTTGCTGTTTGACTAGCGGGATACCAAGCCCTATTTCAAATTTCAAACTCAACATCTGGATTTTTGTTCTCTGAGTTTCAATTGCGTTCGAAATCTCAATGCATGTCCAGTTGCTTCGTTTGTGGTGCAAGGACGTGCCAGTGCGCCTGAGCCCTGCGCTGGGTCGCCTACAGCACCTGGAGCTGTTGGACCTCGGTGGTTCTTCGAAGCTCTCGGGGGACCTGGGGGTGCTGCGCAACGCCACAGAGCTGCACACGGTGAATCTCAGCCACAGCCAGGTGGGGCTCCCCCAAAAGAAGGTGAAAACATGTGCTGCAGTTTCAAACCCGAGCTGTCTATTTCTTTTTCTGTGGAACGAATGGGGCTGAAATGGCTGGTATCCAACTTGGTTGGCTGTTGATGCTGTGAAGGGGTCAAACTTGCCCTGGGCAGGTGGAAGGAAACCTCGACGTATTCCAGCACCACCCGAAGCTCAAAGTCCTGGACTTGGAAGGCACTAAGGTTGAAGGCTCGTTACAAGTCTTTCAAACGACGCCTCTGCTGCAGGTTTTGAACATGGTCGGAACTATTGGCAAGATCTCTGGGGACACCGAAGTGTTTAAACACACCAAGGACCTCAAGATCTTGACATTGAACGCCACGGAAGTGGAGGGGGACATAGATGTCTTTCGATATACAAGTGGCCTTCAAGAGCTGAGCCTGATTAACGCTTTGCATGTGACCGGCCGTTTGTTGGACTTCTTCGGGAACCAGGGTCCGTTCAAAAACTTGGAGAAGTTCGTCCTCATCAATTCTTCCTATGTGCGAGGGCACGTGGTTGACTTTATCGCTGCCAAGAAGCTTGAGGAGATGCACATCGAAAATGCGAAGTACATCGATGGTGACCTTAGCCTATTGTCCATCCCCAGCTTGCGCAAGCTGATTTTGAAAGGCATCACAATGGAGGTCGATTTCACAGAGTTGGATCACCAGTTCACCCACAACAAGGAGGACCCGCAGTTCAGTCTTTCAGAGCTGCACTTGGAGCTTAAAGTCAAAAAGAAGCGCGGACCCAAACTACTTGGAATGTTTGGATTACAAAGCCGACTCACAGGTGCGCAGTGGCCAAAACACCTGGTTGGTTGATGCCAACTTTCCTATAATTACTCATACGATGTGAGATTTCATGCTGCTGGGGGTACATGCACATGTCGGTCATGGGTTCGGCTGGTTTTCTAGTCATCTGGAATTCCCGCCAGGTGACATTGGCTTCCTCCGGCACTTCCCTCACCTCCAAGTGCTGAATTTAAGAAAGAGCAACATCAGCGGAGATATTGGAGCTCTCCGAGGGACGAAGATGAGGTGCCTGAACCTGTTTGAGAGTCATGTCAGCGGCTCGATCGGCACACTGCAACTGGACCAAATGGAGTTGCTGAACCTTGGGGCTACCGAGGTTGCAGGTGGGGATCAGCAAATTCAAACATGACCAGCCAAGCTGAGTGGCAACAGGGTCTCACTCATGTCTCACTCATTGTTGGTCCCCAGGTGACATCGCAGTGTTCCAAAAAGCTGCCAAGCTCCAAGACCTCGACCTCTCCAGAACGCAGGTTTTCGGTGATGTCTCGAGCTTCAGCAACAGCCCGAACCTGCGCCGGTTTCATATTTATGAGACCGGGCTATCCGGTGACATTCAAGGCCTTCAAGGCGCAAAAGAACTGCAGGAACTGTTGGCGTGGCGGACAAAGCTGGAAGGTGACATCGAAGTCTTGAGCCAAGTTTCAGCTTCACTCAAGAGGATTTCAATGGGCAAAACCTTTGTCCATGGCGACCTGAAATCGCTGTCGAACGCCACAAAGTTGAAATCTCTGGCCTGCACACATTGCAACGTTTCCGGAGACATTGCTACACTTGCGCAGGATACCCAACTGGCCCAGATTTGGCTCTCTGGAACAAGCACATTTGGAGACATCTCTGCCCTTGGTAACATGAAGCTTGAGAAGGTTTTCCTGGACCGCACCAATATCTCTGGAAATGTTGAGATCTTTTTGGCCTCCAGGGAAACCGTTGAGTTGATCTCCTTGGGAAACACAGATGTTGATGGCAGCATGAGGGTTTTCCACCGAGCACCAAAGCTTCAAGACTTGAACCTCGCAGGTACACGGATTTCAGGAGAGCAGCGGCCAAACACGCTCAATGGGGCTAAACATGATTTAAATTGCTACGCTTTTTACCGTGTTAACCAATTAATGAAAAAGTTGATAAATATTCACACAGATGGGATCATTGCTTTACGTGCAGTTTATTAAGCCTTCTTGGCTGTTGGGTATTGTGGCACTTTTATGGCCAATTCATCGCACGCACCCTGGATGACTCAAGCTCCGCAAGTCCAGGAGATCTTGAAATCTTGTCCGATGTGACGACTCTACGGCACCTCCGTTTGGATAGATGCAATGTCACTGGCAACATCGCTGCAATCAGTACAGAGAGCTTGGAAGTCCTGTCGCTCTCCGAGACCCGCATCTTCGGCAACTTGCGTGTTTTAAGCGGCCAGGCCAAACTGCGGGAATTGAAACTGGCAGCAACAGCCGTCCAAGGCGACCTCTCCGATTTGACGGCGTTGCCTGAGATTGAGCATGTGGACCTGTCCCGCACAAATGTCACAGGTAGCATGAACGCCGAGTGGGACGGTCACTGCAAGAAGTTGCAGTACCTAGACCTGTCAGAAGCTTGGCTTGTTTATGCCCTTCAGCCCAGCAGTTTCAGAATGGTCGGCATCTTTGCCGCAGCTAAAAAGTGTGACTGGCAACCTGCATCCTCAAAAAGTTACAAGTAATTTTGACAGATGTCGGCCTTTTGAGTGCATTGTCTCCAAAACAATGTAAGCGCCCCAATCTTGGAATTTGCCACTCTGTGTGCTTTGAAGCAGACATTCTGAGCGTATTTTCTAGGGAAATAAACGTAAATACCCCGTTCAAGTGATTATAAACATACATTAATGAGCGCAAATCCAACCAACAAATGCCAAGAGCAGAAAAAAAGTGCCAATGGAAGATCCAGGCATCCCCAATTGGAATCACTTTCTGCTGTTTTACTTGAGGCGTTTCCTCTGCCAACATGGAAACCCCAAGACGGGTGGGTGATTTCCAAGGAGATTCCAGCGGCGGTTTTGCCTGACGAGCATGTTGCGCAGACTGTGATGAACCAAGGGCTGGAGATCCTACCTGCACTCACCAGCTTGAAGGCACCTATGCTTCTTGGAAAAGCGGGCCAAGAGCTGGACGCATTGGGAAGCATTTCAAGTTATTTCCCAAGAAAAGGGCAGCGAAAGGCAACTTGTGTTCATCTTGCTTAAATATGTAGAAGATTGTTGAAGTATGTTGAAGTCTTGCGACAGACGTGCTTTGAGAGTTATGGATTGAGATGGATTGAGCCGTTTTATGGCCAAAATTTGTGGCGTGGGAGGTGCGTGGAGTGCGCCTGAACGGCACGCTGATGAGTCTGTTCCAGTTGCTGAGTTCTTCGAAACTGTCCTCTCTTGTGGCATCTGGCTGTAGGCTTTCCGGCGACTTGATCGATTTGTCTTCAATCAGGCGATGGAGGGTTTGTGGGGGCCACAGAAACCATTACAAGTGACGGCAATAGTAGAATACCAGCTGCATCACCCTTCCCACAAGTTCTGATTGTGGCAAGAGCTGACCGAAATCGCCCGGGTTCCAGGACGCTCAATCGCAGCTCGTTGCGTTTCATCCAAGACTCGCAACTGGCCAAGTCGCTGCTCCATCTCGACATTTCGAACAACAGCATTGAATTTGTGGAAGCGCTGCCGCCCAATGCACATATCCGCATCGCTTTTAACAAAGTTAAGCTGCGTTTTGCCAAGGGGGTGCTTACTCAGGCTGGGGGCAGGTGACTTGACATAGATTTCGAGCTTGATTTGACTGCACCCACCCTTGAATTACAAGCAGGCCAATCCCATGAGCGGGGTTCTGAACAGAAGTTTGGACAAGAAACAAGCTTCCAAGTACAATGAAGCAGCCAATCATCCACTCGCAACATAGCTGGCTCACCAGTTGGCCACTTGAATCAACAGATGCTGCCTCCGTAGCTCGGGTGAAAGTGAGGAATTGCGATCCGAATTGATCGGAATTGTTCAAAATTTAGCACGTTAGATCGAAACTTCCACCCCGGCGCCGATCGGCACCTTGACAGAATACCTCTTTTATAGCGGGGATTGATGGGGATTGCGTATCGAGGAGGTTATTGGCTGATCAAGGCTGACCCAAGTGCATTGAACCTGTTCTACATGCCGCTAATCAACCGCTGTGAACCCCCATAGCCAACAGTTGATCAGTGTCGCCGGTTGGGTCCCCTGCCACAGGGTCCGCGCCAGGCCTTTGACGATGCGTTTGAGCTGGACTTGCGCAGTACACCGTTGGCAACTTTCAGCGAAGCCCGGGAGCTGTTCTATGCGGGGAAACTGAAGCAGACCCGATTCTTTGGGCAGACCTACGAAGCAAAAGGCGGGCGGATTGCTGTGTAGAGACGGATCCTGGATCATGATCAAGCTGTTTCGGCTGTAGTCTTGTCCAGGGGTCGCTCAAGGAAAATAGCATGTGACCCCAATGTGCACTGTTTCTTTTTCTCCGTTTTGTACACTGAGAGTCCCTTTCTGCTCCGCTAGAAAAATCTACAGCATTTATCAGCATTTATTGATGATTCATGAGTCAGCCATTCCATGAGCTGGAATCGCAGCAAGCTACACAGAAGAATTGCTGAATCGATCCGAATCACATGGAAGTTCAATGCAGAAAAAATCAGAAAAAAACGTCTCAGAACGGCCTCAGAAACATTTAGGAGGACCTCACCCTGGACCAAGCAGATTCAAATCCCAAAAGTGTTTGTTGTATTTTGTTGTTATTTTCTGTTGTACCGCAAAGCAGGTCTTTGTTGTTTGTGCAGACATTATATATGTAATTATTTTGGGTATTGTGGGGCAGCATTTCCCTTTTTATATGCACAGAATCGTTCAAACAACGTACCTATACCTTTTGCATAATCCCATTACGCCAAAGTCGCTTGATTTGGATCAAGAACTACATGTAGGACAAGCCCAGATGCCTAGAAAGAACAGCATTGGATAATGAAGGTTCAGGCGGCGAAATGGACCAGGTGAAAGCCCCTGTTGACGCCCAGTTCGTTTCAGGCTATGGATGCTTTTCGCTTGATCCTGGTTCAACCAATGTGCAGATCGTGAGCGGTGATGATTTTTTGCCAGACAAGATGTGCATTTGCCTCAAGGGGTGGTCTGGTAATGGCACAAACTGCCACAGATGTGGAAACAGCACATACAACGATCTTCAAAACGCATCATCCTGCAAGCCCTGTCCCCCTCACAGTTACACAGAGGAAGGTGGGGCAAAGTCTCGATTTGAGTGTGCATGCACCATCGGGAAGTCCATCAAAAATGGAACTGCTTGCGGTTGTGGGGAATCGTTTGCACTTCATGATGGTGTTTGCGTGAGTTGCCCTGAGCTGAACCTGGATTGCTCAACAGAAGGCCTGGTAGCTATCACAGCGCCTCCACACGATGGTTTTGCTCGTTTGGATCTTGGCTGCGCCCCCAACTTGACTACAGGGAAGACCCCTTCAACATCAGAAGTGTGGATCCCTGTTGAATGTGGCTGGGTCACCGAACCCTCCAAAATGATAGGCCCTTTTTAAAGTTTGCTAAGCGAGTGCAGTAATGCGTAGAAGTTTTCTGATGTCCTAAGATTCTATAACCTGTTTCTTTTTGAGATTCAATTCAATATACATGATCGGCCCCGAAAAGGATTTGACTGGCTGGGCACAGAAACGATACTACCCAACTTTGATTGTGCAACATCTCAGGAAGCAGGAGCTCGTCGCAGCTACAAATGTTTTCAGCCCAGCAACGAGCGTTGCAATCGCTCTGGCGGGGCCGAGGAAACCTGCGCTCCAGGCGCTTTGGTCGGGCGTGACTTGTGTGGATGTTTGAAAATTGGGCCTTGACTTAGAGAAGACCAGGAAAAGCATGTCATCATACTGGCAGCAGCTGGCCACGCTGGCGCGATGGTTTCGATCATATTCAGTGGCTACAGAAATTGAAGGGCCTATAGGAAACGTTGCTGACTGACATCAGTTTTTGATCGAACGGCTGAAGGAATGATTGACTGAATGATTGAATTGGCCTCTGAAAGACGGTCCGGGCCTTCTCTTATCGGAGCTGCTTCTTCTCCAGCCTAATCTTTCTCACTCTGAAGTAACTTTTCTCTGAGCTACTTCTCTTTCCAGAAGCATTTTTTCTTTGGGCCATTTTGGGCCAACTCTTCTCTGCACTACCATTGCTTTGACCTGCATTTTCTGTGCCCTCTTCTGTTCTCCACTTCTTCGGTGCGCTGCTTCTTCTTCGCGCTATGGTTTCTCAACCATTTCTTCTCTGATTGACGCCTTCACTCAGCGAAGGCCTCCGGGCTACATTTTCTTCTTTGAGCTCCTTTGCCTTCGCTCCTCTTCTCTCAGCTAATTACTCCTTTTCTCAGTCTGAGCCATTCTAGGCCATCCTTTGTCTTGGATGCTCTGAGCTACCTCTTCTCTGAGCCACTTCTTCTCTGGCACAGCTAGTCCAATGAGTTTAGCAAAGCACCAAGGTCGCAAAATGACCAAAACTATTTAAAACTATCCCACGGCTTTCCAGCACCCAGGCACGCGCAGAAACACCGTGTTGTCCACACTTGCTGACTGTCATGGTGACCACTAAGGTTTCCACTAGCCACTGTCCTCCCCTTCGACCTAGTAATGTTTTTCGTTAGTAAGTTGACTGTTGTCCATTGACATCTGCCCATAACTCGAAATTTATAATCTAAATATATGTCGATGTCCTTTGGCAATACAACCCTGAATCGTTTCTTGATTATTGTTGTTTGCTCAAAAAACCATTCTTCACGGAGGTGTAGTCCCTGTAAAGCATTTTTCATGGGGTTGTTTGTCGAAGTTGTGATGCCATGAATTTCCTCTCCAATCTGAATTTCAGGTGTTTTCCTTTGCAGTTTCCCTCGCACGAAACAGCCTGTCTCATGCCAGAGTACTGTAGGGACCGCAGTGGCATGTGGGCCTGACCGTCAGGTTACGCGGGCTACCTGTGCATGGACTGCAGACCGCAATATTTTGCCAGTGGGGGCAGATGTTGGCGGTGCGACACTTCAAGCGATGCTAGCAATTGGCGCTTGTGGGCTGCTGCAGGGGTTGGAACGGGAGCAATGCTAGCAATGGCAGGGGCGTGGATCTTCTATCCATTGGTGGCCGCTGGCGCACGACGGTTTTCTAGTCTAATCCTCAGAGGGACGCAGGGGGTGGTGTGTTTGATCATCTTATTGGTTTTGAATGATCATGTCACCAGGTCTGCTCATACCGTTTTTTGGCTCCCCCAATCATTGACTGCGACGCTGCAGCTGCTGCCATCATGATCAGATCTAAGTGCACTACAGTACTTGGTGCTTTAGTTGACCCCCTTAATCTTTGCTTTGGTTTTAGGGATGGCATGGGATGGGATGGGCGTGAAATCGGATGAAACCACTGATCATCCCATCATGAACATATGCGTCGCGGTTCATCGCGATAGGCACAATGTTTTCCTTGACGTTGACTGGGTCACGCCACCCTGGATTTATGGACCCTTGCTGGGTTTATCACAGTTCAGTTGTCTCATTCAACAAGGGCTCATGAATCCCAAGATGACATCCAACGTGACAAACATATTAATACATAATAAGCAAACATCTTATTTATAGCCGTTTCTGCGGGCTAGACTTGGTTTCACCAAGCATCAAGTAGCACTTCCCGCCAAAACGTGTCTAGGTCTACTGATGTGTAACTTTTCCAAACTGATCTCTCCTGAATTGTTTTTGTCACTTCAGCTGGTGTCACACAGACGCTGGCCTAACGTTTCGATAAGTTTCCTCTCAGCCTCCCACGGCAGACCCGAAGTTGACAGGGTTCGCGAACTCTGCGTTTCCCTCAGGCATGCCGTTTGTAGTCGAACTGAAGCAGAAGGCCCCTTTGTTGCTCCAAAGCAGCCAGCTCTGGGCAGTGTTGTCAGCATTGTCCATTTCCGAACAAGGTAGACAGCGGGGTGAGCACATGCGCAGCTTTACCAACTTCGAAGTGAAGATGCCGGAGCTTCCATACATCCGGGGGTTGCGCTTCTCGCTCATTGACCTGCAAGGTGGGGGTGCACACTTCTGAATTGGCGCCCATGTCCCCCATGATACCCCATGATTATTCTTGCCCAAGAGGAAAGCCAAGTGATCAATATCCGACCCATAGAGATAAGAGGGCAAATGGCCATCTATCCGCGACCAGATGACTCCGACTTATCGTGTCATCCCAAATCTCTGGACGTCTTCTTTGCTGCTTCCAGGCACTTTCAATTTCCAGTGTGTTGTGGAAGGCGCAACCGCGAGATACTGGGTAGCTTTATTGGCGCCAATCGTGCCACTACTTTTCTTGCTGGCTTGCGGCGTGTTGGAGTCGTCAAATCATGGTTCGGGATGCTTGGCTGAGGAAAGCCTTGAACATTGGGATTGTCATCATCTGGGTGTAGGAATTTGGAGCTGCGGATTCAAACTAGTTGGAGATTGACTGGTCAAGTCGGGGGAACATCCCAAAAATTGCCAACAGTCCATCATATAATTACTGAAGGTTTGTGGAGCTTTCGAATCTGTTCAGATGCGACCAGGAATCAGCAAGGCCCTTCTGGTGCTATCCATCTTCTTCGTGGGTGGCGCTTCCTCCTGCGCAAAGTTAATCAGCTGCAAACTTTATGACGCAGGCAGGGGCTGGGGCTCAGGAGGGTGCCATGCCTCTGCGGAAACTGCCTTCTAACATACAAACCAAGATAGAGATGTATCTAGTTTCCAAAACCAACCTCCTCTCCCTTTATATATAGATACCAGTTTCATGTTGAGTTTAACCAGTCGTTTTCTTCAACATTTTCCAGAAAATTGGAACCTCCAGGCCCCCGAGTCTCCAACTCATCAACTGGCCTTTTAGGTGGCGACTCCTTGGGACAATTTGCCTTCCAAGAGCTGATGCCCAGCAGCAAGTGCTCGGATTTGGCGCCTGAGGCGGGTGAAGTAGGGTGAAGTCATAGGAGGATTTTCATCCAAAAGTGGGATGATGGAGAGTTAGGTGAAGGAATCAATTTTTGGTTTTCAAGTCTTCACCAGTAAGATCACATGTCTTGATTATTGTTGATGGGATGGATGGTGATGGATGCTTTTAAGATTGGTCAAAGTGATGGGAAGGTAGTGGAACAATTTTGCCCACCATAAATGGATGTGAGTCAAAATTCACCAAGTGGAACAGTTATAAGCAACAAAGCAGGTGCTGTAAAATGGTGTAAATTGCGGCATTGACCAAAGAATGTGGTGGTGCAGTACTTACAGACAGGTCAACTGAGCAAAATCTTTGGATCTTCGGCTAAAATTTGACCCAACAGGTGGAAATAAACCTTGCCGCTTCCCAGCGCACCACCTGAGCCAGGTGTGGGGTGTGTTCTTGGTGACGTCTTTGTGCTATGCCATCCTCGTCCCGTGTTTCCTGTCGTACCTCTTTGCGAAGCAGCACTTTGTCCTTCGCTCCAACAAGCTCTTGGTGAGTTGTTCGAAACCAAAGATGTTGGAAGAGAAGGACATGGGTTGGGGCTCACGTTTGGGTCAAGGATGTGGAATGCATTGAGGGGGGATATGGACCACTGAAACTTGAGGGCGTTAGCAATTTCTATTTGGTTTTTCTTCGGTTTATTTGGTACTCGTAATATTCTGTTGAAAAATTCACCACATAAGATCCGAGAATGTTTCACACCATCGTTTCCCCAAATGAGTGCCGGTTCAATCTCTGGCACAGCGAAGGAATTGCACTTCGAGCAGATTCCAAGAAAGGCGGACAGCCAACTTTCTGAGATGAAGGAGAGGAATGCCTGGAAAGCGGATGTTGTGATCAGTGATGCTGGAAAATAAAGTAAAAATACCCCAAAGAAGGTTGGGACAAGAGGTACAGGCTCCTAGGCTTTGATCCGCCATACCAGGAGGAGATGTTGGAAAGACGATTGGTCGCAGCAGCCGTGGCCTATTCCGCCGTTTTCTTGGATGGTGAGGTGCAGGTGGCTCTGAAGGATTCCACTGTGATGCTTGGATGTTTTCAATCCCAGTGCAAGTCTTCCACAGGAGGTAGTTTTTGGGGAGGTAGGTCTGCAGTGGGAACTGAAACCATTTTCAAACCTTTGGGATGTGTACTGGCGTAGAAGCTTCGTGAAAATTATATAAAAATGATGGTAGTGAATTTAAGTTCTTCTTTGGGACCGCTTTTGTCCGAATTTCCGTTTGAGAGTCAGAATCAAACCCAATATGGTTGCGCAATTATTATAGGCTTGGAACGCTTTAGATCAAGTCACAGAAAGTCATGTATTGCGACAGATTTGGCACGCAGACTACATAGCTTCATATAGTTTGATGATGCTTGATGTATACAGCCACGCCTTCGTGATTTCTTTCATATCCACCTAGCTAGATTTCGTATTCTGGTTTTGTTGAGTTACATGATTCCCATTTACTTTGTTGCAAAGAGTCCTCTGATTTGCTTATGGATCATTTTACAGTGACACAATCATCTCGGATGTTCAAAAATGTTTGATTTAACTGCAAAGAAGAGACTAGACCCAAATAGACCAAAGCCTCAGCAGGTGATCTATTCGTTGGGTTTTTGAAACTGGTTTCGACCGTTCCCCAGTTGCCTTGAGGACGGTGGAGGGACGGGACGCCCGGCGAACGTCAGACATCTTCTATTTGCACACAGCTGCTGGGCCGCAAAGCCTTAGACCTGGCTCACTTCAGATGTGGTGAGTACATGACTTACATGACCAAATGATTTTAGTTTCGAAGTTTGTGAATATCTTTGATTCCTTGAAGTGCTGGGGCCTGCTGGGGCAACTGCTTGCAATCCCGCAATGATGGTCATCGGTGATGAAACCATTTGGGGTGCCTCGAGCAATCCATGCTATTCCCAGCAACATGCGGCCTTTTTGAGCGCAGTTGACATTTCACCACAGAAGTCAGAGTTATGTTGATAGATGTTGATAGCTACAACCTAAGCCAAGTGCTTTTCCATTCCAACTGGTTTCCCCTTACTGGGGCATATTTTGGGTACACCCGGCACCCAGTTGGAATCTTTCTGGGTGGACGTCGTTGAAGCGAAAGAGCACGGCAGTGCCTTACGTTGCCACGCCATCACGGACAGCCGCGCGCTGCCGGGGGGGGAGGTCGAAACGGATTGGCAGTTGCTTCCTAGGGCCCTAGGGTCATCGCAGGAATGATTCCCAACAGTTGGCGGCAATGTCGCCAGTTCCTTTCATATATTTAATTACTTGTTGATTGATTATGATTATATGTGAATATCAAAAATGATATTTTGGACCTTCCCAATTCTTGTGGATATATATATATATATATTGCGCTTAATTGTCACGAGTCAACTGGTCCATTTGGGGCATCTTTATGTGGTCAGAATTCCAGTTGCATCAACCAACATTCCGTTCGTCAAGCCAATTTTTTCTGTTCACCAAACCGTCAATTCCGCTCCAACGAGTGCTTACTTCTGTTCCTGTTGGTTTTGAATCACTTCTTTCTGTTGGTTTGAACCCCTCTTTCTGTTTGAATCCCCTCCCTTCTCTGTTGATTCAAAGTTCACACACGGATTTCCCATTGCATACCTTGTTGATTAGGCTATGCTAGTGAGCTTTGTGGAAAAGAAGGCAAGTAAGATGAGAATGATATATTTAAAGAAGTAAGAGCTTTATATAAATGCAAAGTTGTCTTGAAGGAGATGCTCATGGAGCGTTGCGTGCTCTTCGAGCGTTGTGAGTTGGCAGCCCCCGAGGAGCGCGAGAGACACTTGGCGATTGGGTTCCGGAATGATGTTGGGGGAGGACGGGGAGCAAATGTCACAAGTCATTGGAACATTTCCGCCTGAAAAGTAGAAACACACCAAAAATGATGCGAAAATCCAATGACATATCTTCAAAATTCTAGAAATATATGCAACATATTCTACTTATATAAATGGCATTTGTGGAAATACAATGTATATAAACAACAAATCAGAAACGATGATGGGATGGCAGCTGCCGTTGCCTTGCGCCTCGATGCCATGTCGGCTCTGAGCAGTGCAGCCCTTCAAATGGCGGATACCTAGTCATCACCATGGTTGTTTCAATATTAAGACGGTCATCCATGACTTGGATGACTTGGGGTACCCTGCTTTTAGGAAACCTCCAGATGGGGTGAAAGCATGTGAAAGCCAATTTTATGGTGATACAATGAGACAATCATGGGGGTACAACCACATAATCATAGGCATAGAGATATTCATTGTTTCTAATATGATATAATGATATCATCATTTTACTTTATTGTAGGTAATCGTGTGGATATTTGAATATCTGCTTTCCGGGTAGTATGTTCGGGGCCCAAATCTGCGATCACCTGGGTCTATGATTTAGACAAAAATACTTGAGTTTAAGCAAGCCTTCCAATCAGCAAATTGAAATCAATCCTAGCAACCAACAAATTGAAATTCGAATTCAACATGAGATTGATTCAAAGCATAATTGGACAAAAATAAACATTGAATAACATATTATAGTTAAACAATATGTCTCGATATATAAATATATGATTAAAATTTAATACATCATTATACACATATACATGCTATGTATTTTTTTTAGTCTTAAAGCATCCGCGTAACATTCTGCACAGTTTATCTTTAGTTCAATTCATGTATACATATATACATGTAATGTTCTTATTCTTTAAACCTATCCATACAATGTGTATATATATATATACATACATATTTGATATATTATTGTTGAAAAGGAGTGTGGAATGTAGAATATTGAGTGCGGGGTGTGGAATCTACAATGCCGAGGGTAGAGTATGCGCTATGACATGTAGAATAGAGTTTGGAGTAAAAAGTGTAGAGCGTAGAGTATTGATTGTAGAGTGTAGAGTGTAGAGTATTGATTGTAGTTTGGAACAGAGGGTGTGAATACGTACAATTGGAGCGGGGAGTATGACATGAAGAGTGTGGAGGGTAGATAAAGATTGTAGATTGTGGAGTGTGGAATTTGGAGTGGAGAGTGTGGAATAGAAAGATGGATTGTGGATTGGGTGGGATTTATGGATTTAGGGTGCAGAACGGAGAGTGTAGATTGTGGAGTGTAGAGAGTGGAGTGTGCAGTGTGGAGTGTAGTCTGTAGCGGTTGTAGTGTGGAATGTCGTGTGTGCAGAGTGTGGTGGAGAGTGTGGTGGAGAGTGTTGAGATGTGTTGAGAGTAATGAGAGTAGGGAGATTGCGGAGATTTGCGAGAACAGGGGTTGGAATGAAGAATCGGGAATGAGAAATAAAAAAATGAAATATTTTTTGTCGAGGATTTAATATATTTTACAATAGAATTTAATAAATAGAATATTATATTGATGATTTTTATCTTAATAATAAAGGTTTGGAATTGATAGGATATTTTTTTTTTTGTATTAAACCATTTTAAAAAACCCTTCTAATTATCTATATTATTTGATTTAATAATATGAATTTATATTTAGGAAAGGGAATTTGATAGAAATTTGATTTTTTTTTAATTTAGGTATATAATATATATTGTCTATGTATTTTTTTTATGGATTTGAATTATAATGATATTTATTTTAATTTGTTTTAAATATTAATAATTATAAAATATTTATATATTAGTAAGCAAATAATAATTTTTTGGATTTATATTTTGATAATTATATTATTTAAGGAATTTGAATAATAAATTAATTATATTAAAAAAATATTTTTTTTACTAATTTTTTAGTTTTATATAAAATAGTATATTTGTGCGATAGGGTTAAAATGATATGGATTTTGATATAAAACGATGGAATTTTAGAGAAAATTTAAATGAAATTATAAATATATATTCTTATATTTTATAATTATTCGCAATTTTATATATTTTATAATATTATAGATCTTGAGATGATTAAATCGATATTGAATTTTCAAAATTTTGATAAAATTAAGATTTTGCAATATATTTTTTGTTTTGACGTAAAATTATTATAAATTTATGAGATCTTAATTATAGATATATTATTTTTGATCGAAATGAAAATTCCATAATAAAGATAGAAGACAATTCACGATTTGGAAATTTATAGGCTATTTTGAGATCTTATTATTAAAAAAAAAATATATTCTTATGAAATGATGGAAATTATTTTAGATTTAAAAAAATAGCAAAAAATATTTATTTTATTAATATATTTCTGATGGAATATAGAAATTCATATAAAATTATTGCAGAAATCTTGATAAGAGGAAGGGAGAAGAGATTTCTTATATAGATCTTGGAAAAAAATATATATGCAGAAAAATCCTACAAAGATTTTATAAGAAAAATTCTGCAAAGATTTCATAAAAAAAATTGATAAAAAATTCATTTCATATAAAAATGATATCAAAATATTATTATCATTATGCATTTCAATGATTATTATCCTTAATATTATCATCCTTAATATCATTTTTCTTCATTTCATCGTCATCAATATAATCGTCCTATACCTCATTAGCCTCAAAATCATTATTCTGAATATCATCGTCCGTAATAATATCATTTTCATCCTTATCATTTTCATCGTCATCATCATCAAATTATCATATATTGATATATATTATTGGAAAATATCTTTAAATCCAATATTATTTGGGATCTCTTACCGGAATTATATTTGAAATAATAAATAAGAATATATAGAATTTGATTAAATATATTATTTTTTGAAAATATTTATATATATACCCTAACATTCCAAGCCCGATAGAAACAAAGGTGTTTAACATAACCCCGTTTGTCAAGATAGGGTTTGTGGGGGACCTGGCTCACGATGATNTATATATACCCTAACATTCCAAGCCCGATAGAAACAAAGGTGTTTAACATAACCCCGTTTGTCAAGATAGGGTTTGTGGGGGACCTGGCTCACGATGATGCAGCCAGTTTGTCTTTTTTACCTGAGATTTTGCTGATCATCACCGGTTGATGTTCAACCTTCGCCGTGCCATCGAATTGAACCTGGGCTGGTTGCAAAGCAATAGCTAAGCAACATTATGAAGAAAGACAGAAGAGACACAAAAATGAACTAATTATCAAGAAAAAATGGAAATCACAGGTCCAATATCCAACATGTCAATACCGAGACACCTTTTGGCCTTCCAGCAGGTAGATATGATCCTGGAGAAGGGCTGTAAGTTTAAACAAAGACATGGTCACGTTACACTTGATGCAAGGTGACCCCCAAGAGAACTTGATCGATGTACCTGTTGCATGTCCCATGCAACTGATTGAGTTTAGGAAACCCCACTCCTGAGCCGACTGCATTTGATGATCCAAGAGTAGCGGTGGCTTGGGTGTGCCCTCAAATATGTTCCTAGAGCCGGTCGAAAGATCAGCTGTCCTCCCCACCCTGCATGCTGCACAATATATGTTTTTTTTTCCAAATGATCAATGTTAAACACCTTTGCTATCGGGCTTGGAATCTTAGGGTATAATTTTTTAGGTTTGCAAGCTGAAATCAAGATGAAGTAAAACAATGAAATCGTTTCACTAGTATAAACATCTCAGATTAATAGATCGATACCTAGTAACTAGATCATGCCAAGTGGCTCTTCAGCCAAGCCATGGAGTCCTCATCCACGAATCCATGGTGGAATCTGACGTTGACACCTTAGCCCAAGGGGGGCGGCACAGCTGGGAAGGGCAAGTGAAAATCATGCATGATACACACAACATCATATGATGCATATGTTATAGATAAAAACTTGAGCGAAGTTAGATAGAAATATACTTGAGCATAGGCACGTCGATCTCGGCAAAATTTCAGGAGATGAAATAGGGCCTTGGAAATCCATCAACCTATCTAAGCAGTCAAACAACAATGAGTACTTGGTTTACTGCCAAGAGGTGCTGTAGTCAGTTCCATATCAGATCAGTGTCATAACCCTTTGGAACTCATTCGAGAGCAATTTGTTTATCAACTGTTTTTTTAATCTGGGAGCAATCACAACTAAATAAGTGATACGCATGGATGGAGTTTGATTTTTTTATGCGCATGTGTGAACGAATTGGGACCAAGATTCATGCCACTTTGGGCGCATAATCCATTCCTGCAAAGAGCTCCTGGTGAAGCGAACCATGTGGGCCGTGGGGTTATAAATACATCCTACAGTTTAATGAATGTAATATAACATCGGGCTTGGAATCTTAGGGTATATAAAATAATTTATACTATATAATATATACTATATATCATATGTGAATGCGCACATATCATCACTGACAGCAAGATGAGTCAGTCAACAGCCTGATAGAAAGCTTGGCGAGCGCACGGTACAGATGCAGAAAGTTGCAGCCATCGTCGAAGATAGCCTGCGCCTCTTCTTCTGTCCTGGTCGCGTGTGAGCTCCCCCAAACTAGATCAAACAAGCATCATGCATGGTGTGACTTTTCAAACTGGTTTGTATTTTAATCTGTATAGACTTTCGGCACTCGCAGTCTTTCCCCCTTCCCCCTTCCCCCGTGACAAAAAATATGCGACACTTGTTGGCTATGAACTTTAAATGATATTGCGTATCCAATCACCGGTTCTGTCAAGATTCAAATAGCGACCAGCTTTTTCAATTCGTCCCAGAAGTCTCGAAGCATACCTCCTCAGTATGTTTTTCAAAACGGTTAAACTAGCTAACGATGCCACAAAACATTGCACTATATACTATATACACTGTTCGTAAGGAATCATTAGCATAAACACTGTAAGGCATCCATTATAATTATTACATACTGCTCATGCATCGATATCGTTGGTAAATGATCGTAAATGCAGACTAGAGTCAAAGACCCAGCGACGAGCATAAATCTATGAGGTGCAAATGCAGAGAACTGTGGGTTTTGGCTAATTTCATGCACTCTGTGCGACAACCATTCGAGTACACACCTGCCGTTGTATGCCTTGAGCGTGAGGAGGACGTCCCCGGTCTTTTTGTAGAGCTCAGCGTGTCAAACAGCACACATGCGTGCACATGTCCAACGAAATCATTCAAACAAATGACAGTGAAGCTGCAAACAAATAATTAGCTTTTGAGTTCCATCTTGGTCGAAGAGTTTCATCACAATGCAAAGTGAAAATCAACTGTCAATTGCACACAGTGTAACACACTTTTAAATCTTTTAAACAGAACTAGGCAGTCAAGAAGCCATTGACTCTCTGAATTCGGGCTGTGAGCAGTATATGCGGTGGAGCCTACAAAAGTCTTTGAACTCCCGGTGAGCCCTTGCCAGCAGGAGCCCCTTCGAAGTCAAAGTAGGATCTCCCCAAACCCCCGCAGATAGCAGCAGATGCCTGCAAAAACACAAAACGATACGAAACATTAAATCAAACGTTTGATATCATCGCAGCAAAAAAAAAACTGCAGGGCAAGATCATTCAATAACTGCTGCACCCCATTCAAAACAAAATCATCAAACGCAGCTAAACGACAGTCCAGAACCGTTTGCATCAAATAGCAGTCCAAGATGAAAGACATGCATCAAACACCACCTAATAGTTGTGGGATGGAAGTTCTTGAGCCCCACCAAAGGGCCTTAGATGGGATCAAACATCGGCGCCTACAAAGATGATCAACATATCACAACAAACCAGAAATTACACTATAGTCACTATATAGGATAAAATTGTTGGCCACTATTGATCTCTCCATGTGTAAGGAAAGTACTATTTCAAAATTTTAAACCAGTTAACATAACATGTGGACACATATCCAAAAATGTTCAAACAAAACATATTACAATGACAGTAAGCGTCAGATGCCAACATAGGGCAGCCGTTGCTCACACCAGTCATCAAGGTCAAACAGATGATTGACCCAGTTGCTTGAAGGGCCCAGGTTCCAGTAAAGATCATTCCACTGACCAGCAGACAGTGCTTTACACCAGTGACACATTTTGATTCCGTTCCATGCTGTTTGCCGAAAACGGAAAACTTTTTTGTGCCATGACCAGTCGCCTCGTACCTCTGTGACAGCAAACTTGTTGTTGTTTGGTGTAATGCTTTGTCCACCTTTGGATGCCATTTTTGGCGGTAAAGCCTCCCCGTAAACCCCTGTCAATGGGTGAACTCCCTCCCACAAGGTGTTCATCGACCAGCAAATTCTCCTGTACACGGTGTTCAGCGTGTAGTAAGACCATAGCTGGGATTCCGCTATGGTGAAAAGCAGAAACCTTGAAGCACGAACACTGGATGGTCGCCACAACACTACATTCATGAAGATCCCAACCAGCTGCACCACTTTCCCATACTGCGTGGTTAGCCGAGCACTGTCCCCGAACAGACCAAGTGGAATGCGCGACCAATCGTCGCATCGCTCAGCCCAAGGTTCCCCAAAGCGCGCGTGATGCTCCCAATACTCACGCACATGTTCTTCTGGCACTGACAGCTTTGCAGGTCCGAATAAAAAGCTGATGATGGAGTGCGGGTCAAGAAACGGCCATTTCTCTCTTCTAAATTTGATCTCACCATCATCCAAATCTGTGTACTGCACTGGAATTTCAATTTGTTGTATTTCCTCATGATGTGCAGCAAAAGGTAGAATGAAACCAAAATTAGTTATAAGAAACACAACAGAAATTCAGGTAACAAAAACGAAATTTACCACCGAGTTCCACACACAAAAAAAAACATAACCCAAGTTCAAGAGTCAGGTCCACCCTTGAAATTACGCCACCAGTCCCGTGCATAGTTTCTTCCACTGCCACTGCTCAATCTCCGAGTTGCTGGATGTGCACCTTGCTGACTGTCCTGGGCAGCACACGATGGAGCAGGCTTAAATGGCAATGTTGATTCAAAAAACAAACACAACAGATTAGCGAAGTTTGTTCATGAGGGTTTGAGCAGGGGACAGGGCAACCATGCATGTTTTCAGCTCGGTTTACTGCGCCATATCTTAAGCCATATCCGTGGAAACGAAGACTCATGATCTTAGTGTTTGATCCCTTTTAGTTGTTGGGTATCA
Source organism: Symbiodinium sp. clade C Y103 (assembly GCA_003297045.1). Lineage (NCBI taxonomy): Eukaryota > Dinophyceae > Suessiales > Symbiodiniaceae > Cladocopium > Cladocopium sp. clade C. The sequence goes on along the minus strand of BGPT01001767.1, from coordinate 87,783 downwards.
GCAAGGGCAGAAACAACAACTTCAAACCACTTCGAAAACACAACATTACTAACTAAAAATGTGAACGACGTACATGTTAATGTATATATGATATTTTGAATACCCAACGAAAATAGAAATTGCGTGAAAAAATGTGTTTCTAAATTGCTACTGCTAATTGTGGAAGCTTTCACAATGTAAGAACAAGCATTGGAAGCACAGAAAACCTTTCACAATGCATTTCGAGTATCATGTATTGGTCAAAAGGGCACATATGCTTTTTGACCCAGTCTAGGCAGCAGTTGGCACCAGTTCCACGCTTTTCGCACAGATCGATCTATACTAAGTGCACGCGCATCTGATCGCATGTGTGTGTGCGTGTGTGTGTGTGTGTTTGCGTACGCGCGTTGTTGTGTAATATGCCTCATATGTTTGGAATGATCAAATCAACAAGTCAATCCAGCATATGAACACATGTAATGAAGCACAAACAGTGACCAATAACGATGCACCCAACCCTCCCAGACTTCAAGGCATCCCTTAGAAAAGGTGACAGCGCAGTAAACATGTTTCTGCATTGCGAGCGTGCAAAAGGACATTGCGACAAGATCTAGCCCAAAGGTTCTCAGTCAAATGCCAAGACTGAGAGAAGGAAGGCCAGCAGCATTGATGGACAGAACCTCTTGATGTGTAAGTTTCCCCACTCATGCGGGGGGTTGCACATGTTGAACCACAAGCTTTCTGGGTACAGTTGGGGAAAGACCATAGGGTGTCGGCATTGATATTATGTCATATAAATATATTGATATAATATATTATGATCATATTAATATGCTACAAATACATAATTGCAAATAGCCGCGAGCTATTCAGCTGGGACCTGGGAACATTATAAATATAATCTATGTGAATTAATTTATGATATGATCGATTGTATGATATTGAAGACTGACTGGCACCATAGAATGTGCTGATATACAAGTTCTAGAAATACAAGTTCTTCAGTGTATTGCTCTGGGATGATTTTGACACTGTCTATAGTATGTGTTTCTATTTCTTACTTTGACTGATCTTAAGTACAGAAATTGTACATCTAAAACCATCCAATTGTTGTGGTCAGCCAGCCATACTATTCAACCAGGGATTTGATGATTGTGCTAAATAGTTTTCGATCTTTACAATGCTACACATTACTTTGCAAACTTTGACCCTTGTGGTTGAGAATCCAAAATACGTTGCAGTACCTTGGGTGCCCATATATCTTAATCTTAGATGATATGTGCTGTAGTTAGCACTATGATGTATCAGTTTTATCTTTATATAAACATAGAGCGACTGAAACTTAAACCACAAAGGACTCCTGCTAACTTCAAAGATTCAGATTCATAATGCCATAATATAAGTCGAGTAAAGACTGTTGATATTTGTAACAATATAGTTATATGATCATTGATTTTTCACTAGTGTGCATTTATAGATTTATTGTCACATCCCATATCAGCTTCAGAGTTGCCTCCTGTTGGCCCCAAGGTGCAATTGCATGGGCTCGAAGTTGACGCATAGCTTTGGTCACGCTCGAAGCCTTAGCAACTTCCAGATCGCTTGGGTGGGATGAGTCTGCAACAAATACTTTGATATGTTTTGGGGTCATACATGTATTTTGATTTGTCTTGAATCTTCGAACTGTAATCAAAATTGACATTTGACATATGTTCAAAATTGCTCAAATTTCAAAAAATGATCGAAAGAGGTATTCATGAAATTCAGCTTAGGCACGCCACTGCTGACATCATCCATAGCATTCTGAAGTATAGCTGATGACCCTGCATGATCACAATCATTTTGACCTGCGTGGGGATTGAGCAACCCTGTCCATTTATCATGATGAGATTGCAAAACCTCAGGGGACCACCAGTTGTCTTTGCGATGCAACTATGAATTAGAAATATTCCATAAGGTCCCTGATTCCCTGTCATGGAATGGCATTCATTTTGCACACGTGGCTCCACAGGAGGTCGCAGGATGGTATCACATTTCAATTGGCATAGGTGCGTGTTATCACACACACAGCCTCGTCATCAAGCCTTTTCGGCATCCACACATCAAACACATGAAGCGTTAATCCCAGAATCCGAATGATAAAATCGGGGGTCTACATTAAGCCATGATGGTGCTTCAGATTGCATGACTCCCCAGGAACCTGCCATCTACGGAATTAAATGGGTCATATGTCCAAACAAACTCAATAGATGTAAATCAAAACTATGTTTCAATATTGTTTTTTGACCATGTTACTTCTTGAGGTCTTACTTTTGCTTACCAGATAATAATCCTAACCATTGCAAGTTCCATCCCTGGCATGCAGGGCACCCTAACACAGCCAACGGAGCTACCCGATCAAAATCAAAATAGGCAGAGGTCCTTTGTAGAAGACCATGCCAGTCAGGCCAGCCAAGTCAAAACCATTTCAAATTGACCCGGGTAAGGAAATCTTTGTACTGAGATTCTGCTTTCTCACAAGCCGCAACACTTCGATCCAAGCCGTCAACCTTGGAGCTAGGATAAAATAAAACAATAAAACATGACATCATGTTCACAGTGTGATGTGAACCATTTTGGTGCAGATGTTACCAATCACCATGTCCATGCACATTGTATAAACTGACTACTAAGAAACATTTCGAAGATCAATGTCCGATTGCAGCTCATCCCTGCATTTCACCAAACCCTTCCAGCTCTGGTGGAAGTCCTGCTCGATCACTTTGCGGAGGTTGGGACACCTGGCGACGACAGCGATGATGCGACACTGGGGGCCCAAATTCGGGCAGTGGGGCTGTGGGGCTGGTGCTTCTGGCGCAATGATCCATGATATCAATTATCTGTTGATCCCACCAATGACAAAACAATGATAGTTGATATCATGGATCATTGACAACTGTATGAACTGTATGGAGCATATATCATATGTTGAATTTTTGTAAGTTTTGCACCATGATGGTAATGATTTTTTCCCAAGCTAACCAGCTTCAGGGACCAAAACTCAAGTATCCCAAAAACATTTCGGGGAAAACATGATGAAGATCTTTCTTGATGTGGGTTTGAGAATCATGTGAACCACTGGGTACATGTCTTAGAAATTTGGTTGAGAAGTAGAATGCTGTTTGATCATTTAATTTACTCTTTGAAGTTTGGTTGGAAGAACCAACACGGGTATTATATATCACATATTTGATGCCATAGATTCGAAGTGATAGATTGGCCGATATATAATATATCTAGGATCGATAGATCCACTTGTATCAATAGAGATTGGGATATTATATATATATATATAATACATATTATAATAAGTTCATGATTCATGCATGTTAACCATGCTGATATCAACTATACTATGCCACAGTTGCAGGTGTCAAAGCTTCAAAAAGCAATCCACGATATATAAAACAGTACCTAGATCAGATCAATAAAGTGAAATAGGATTGTCGTGTTTTGTGACCTTGGTTCATTCCCGGTTTCGAAATCTTGGACCATGTTTGGGGACAACCATTGAGTACAATGAATAAATATAATCATGTATGACACCAGGTTAGAAATGCAAAGCACACAATGCATGAATGATAGAACCACATATATATTATATATATATGGCCTATGGGGGCGTCAGCCGAGACCAACCAATGGCTCTGAGGCCCGGTCATCGCGTTGATGGTCTCCACCTTTTTGGAGGCTTTCGTGATCTTGTCACTGGCAGAGGTAACGACCTGTCACACGGTTGAACCAAGAAAGGGACCAATTTATCCATCGTCATTTTGACTATGCTATGATTATATATAATATATATAATATATATTATATATATAATATATTTACATATAATTTATATTATATAATATGTATTATATATATAATATATATCATATATATATATATCGATCATATATATCATACATAGCTGATTTAATACCAAATGATGCGTTCCAATTCCCAGAAAATAGATCATTTGAACAGCTGCTGAACCGGTGTTGGGAAGATCCTTTACTACTTTGAAATTAGAATATGGGACCCAACAGTAACCAAACTCACGAAAAAAATCATCCTTATAACTTCATCAAGCTTTGATCAACAGTGTTGGTGTTGGATATGCCCATGCCCAAATGCTTTGATAGATGGTAAGGGAACCAGTTGATCCGTATTAGTATATTCACTTGAAATGCAGTGAAAGATCAGTGTATTTCATGCACCATATCCTGAACCCACTACCCATAATAATTTATCTAAATGCTAGTTAGTGTACTACATGCATGATCGATGCATGCATTGCCTCAGCAATGCTGTTGTTATAGCAGTTGCTTGCGCTAACATTTGATAACATGTAAACTATCTTGCCCACACCTGCTGCACACATGTTGTTGCAGGGTTACCCAAGGAAAAACACGAAAACACATGCCTTCTTCGCTTTGGAAATCTTCTCGTTCTCCTTCTTTAGCTGGTCTGCCTTTTCCTTCTTTTCGTTTCTCTCCTTCTCCCTTTGCTCCCTTCGTTCCTTTTGCTCTTTTGTTTCCTTCTTCTTACCTTTGCTTTTCTTGCTCTTCTTCTTCTTCTTCTTCTTGTCCTGAATCCGTTCAACAAAAGAATGCAAAGCAATACACTTCAAAACTGGAAGCCAACCAAGAAAACTGTTGCAAACAACTTGGAAACACTTGCTTTTGAGATGGTGATATTTAAATTGAAACTGTTCACGCGTGTGTTCATGTGTTCGTGTGCTGCCAGTGTGGAACCTTGTCATCGGCCGAGCTTGAGCTGCTCTCTTCGTCCTCCTCCGATTCATCACTGTTGCTGCCTGAACTTTTCTTTGACTTCTTTCCGCCCTTTTTGCCTTTGGAAGCGCTCTTCCTCTTACGTTTCCCATCGCCTGACTCCGAGTCCGACACACAGTCTGCTGCTTGAAACAGATCTTCCACTATCGAGTCTTCCTTCTCCGCAACTCCTTCAGAGTCCCAGACCAAGAACAAACGAAGTTCCTGGCGGCAAACCACGGGGATGAGCAAAAGAATGTTTCACTATGAGAGATGAGTACTCTATAGTAAGTCATATATATTTCAAAAATAAACAGAACGATAATAGACATAATGGGATGTTCGTCACCTAGCTAAGCTATGCTAAAATATTCCCTACAAAATGCACTGCTGTACTTTTACTCAGTCTAATCAGACATGATCTGAACATGCACATGTGGACCATGCCGGGAAGACAGTATAATGTGTGCAACGCATACTACATGATACAGTGTGTGCATATATAGCGTCTCCAATTAAACACAGCATGGTCCATACATAGTCCCCCACTAGATTCTACATGGCCTCGTTTCCTTCTGCGTCCGGATGGTACTTCGTCTGCTTCTCTTTGACTTCCGGATCTGCGAGTTTGGCATCGCAGATATGGTTTGCTATATGCTCGTCATTGTACTTTTGGGCCACCTGATTTCTTGTTAACCACACTCGTGCACCGTGGCTTGACGTGGTCTTCCTGTGGGTGATGGTCTTGAAAAGGCTAGAGGTTTTCCACTCCCCCTTGCAGGCTTCCCACGCATCTCTGAGAACTTGTAACTTCTGCTGACCTTAGAAAACAAAGTTGTGTGCTTGATGTGTTTTTGTCTTCACCATAGTGATGTTCGTATTTGCATTGAAAAATGGCATCATATAATAAAGGAACTACATGGTACTACCGGTTTCGACACATGATCACCTGGTGATTTTTGTAAATGCTGGCATGATCAGCTCTGCCCCAGAAAATGTGGAATATTGCACTTTACTGTACAATGCGTACACATGGAAAAACATATTTTCAAGCAACATCTTTTAAGTAAACACTGAAATGCTCCGCAGGCTACACACTTGGTATCAACAAATCTTACATTGGAATATGATCGACAAACCAAGACACAGTACTTTGCGGCCTTTCCAGCCCTTCTGATCTCAACTGGCGTCTTCTTGCCTTGGCTCATAAGTCAAGTGACCATCCATATTTAAAAACATAAGAACTTGGGGAAGTAAACTAAGCATATGATGCAGGACATGCACGCATGTGTAAACTCACGCGCAGCCGCATTATATAATGAGATTTTAAAGCTGCCCAAAGACACATGACTTTCAGTAGCTGGAGCTAGCTCTTAAAACACATATGGCCTCTATTAAAAAAACATATCGACCTCACGATCATACATGTAAATAAGGACGCCTAGAAACGGTTGACTTCCAAAATGTTCTAGCACTGTAATGCGCACCACACATACAACTCATCGTATCTTATGTTGTACATTGTTGGAAAGATCTCATTCTAGAAGTCTCCACACAAGAACATGATATAACATGAAAAAAAACAAAAAAACAATAATAGCTCATATAAAATTAAAAGATATTGTGGTTGTTGATTGATCGGGAATCCTTTACATGCGCTATGGTGACTTCCTTTTGGTATATGCGCAAAATCAACATGACCAACTATAGGGTGCTGATAGGGTGCTTGAAAGCGACCGGCTGAAGCGCATGTAACGTGCATGCATCGCTTTTTGCTGAGGGCTCTTTTGCTTTTTCTTCTTAGTGCTGCCAGTCGGGGGTGGGGGCTTGTTAGGCTCTTGGTTTTCTTGTCCTTGGTCAGCGTCACTAGCACAGTCATCTAGGCCCGCCCCATCACCAAATTCCGATGGATTCGAACACGATTCATCTGAAGGAAGTGGAAAGTCATCTTCAGGGGGACCTGTGTTGACAAGTCCTGCTTGGAGAGATGGTGGGCTCTGACCAATCTGCTGCTGGGAATCTGCCCGGTTCACTTTGTTCTGTGCCTGGGAGTTGTTCACAGCATTTTGCCGTCTCACACTGGTTGGGGTCGTGGTTTTCAAGCCCGGCAACGATGGTTCCTTCTCTACTTCAGGTTTCATCAGTGTAAGAGGTGGTACAGGAACAGGCCTGGCCAACGACTTCGCAGCTGTTGCTTTGGGCTGCACAGGTACTGGGTACTTCTGGGTGGCATCTGTGGCAGGTGTTTCGGGTGCAGGCATTGCAGCTCTCTTGTCAGCAGTAGCTTCTGGGACTGCTGAGTTGGGTGCGGGAACTTGCTGCTGCGTTGGTGCAGGCGGGCTCTCAAGTGGCGTCTTAGATTTCTTCTTGCCAGTTCTGTTCTTTCTTTTGAGCGTGCTCTTCTTTGGCTTGTTCCCAGTCGATGGCACTTGTGGGCACGACTGTGTGCTATTGCCACCAGTGCCGAGATCCTTCTCATGTTGTCCCTGGCCCAAAATGGGCTTTTCAGCTACCGTACCACTGAGAACGGAGGCCGTGCGGGATCGTCTGATCTTGTCTTGGGGTGTGACTGGAGAAGCTGCTGCCTGTGCGTCCATTGCCTGTTGCTGTGCAAGACCTCTTAAAGCATTTGCTTTTGCAGCCTCATCTGTAGCAGCTACTGTGGCCTCGCTTTGGCCTCCTGGTGTGTAACAGATGTCAGATTAGAAACAATTATTTAAGCAAAATTGAAAATGCAATATCAACATAATATGTTGATCTACGCACTATAACCGCTGATCTATGATATCATTACACATTTTATACTGTTGTGTTAAATCCAGGACAACGACATCAAACAAAACAGCACATAATAGAAGTCACAACCCGATGCATAGGAGTAGTTGGATTTTAGCATCAGTTGATTCCAATATGCGATGGCCTTGAAAATCTTAAAGATCGTGCATACATACAAAAAGATTGAAAACAAATGTTAGAGGACATTCTATCAGAAACAAACAGAGCCACGTCAACTCAAGTAAAAGTTGTAAATCATCACCGAGCTGAATATCTTAAAATGTTCAGATTGGGTGTGGGGAAACGTAAAAAAACATAATTTCCAAAATGGATAGAAATATTGATTTTATAATACTATGTAGAAAAGTTTGAAAACACAGTAATTATGCCAGCAAAACATACCAGAGGCATGAAGCACACAATTCGACAGTACATACTGGCATGAACCAAAACAACAACATGACCTGTAAAAACTCTGTTAGATACATGAGTTCCTCAGCACCTAGATGCATCCAAACACTTCAATGAACGTATAAAAACCAGTGTTTAGCAATGTTAATGTGGAGTCCCTAACACAGCCACATGTATGACCCACCCACCCTGTATGATCAAACCGACTGTCCTGACGAAGTCGCTGGGCTGGGCTGGCCAGGAGGGGGAGAGGCAGTGGTGGAGCCTTCTGGGGACACTGCAGCATGGTTTCCAGCTTTTCCTTCTGAAACAACCAGGGCTGCATCTTTCAACCTTCAGCGGTTCTGAGTGTGGCATATGTATATATAAATTAAATTTGCATGCTTGAAACGAATATTGCCAACAAATGAAACAATCAAAGTTGTATGAAAAATTCATTCATTCTGGCATCACAACAGCCTTCTGACATATTCTGATCATTCCAATGTTTGTCTCTAGAAAATAAGACTTCGACATAGCATCACCCCAAGGGAGCGTCTCAGGTGGTTGTGGAAAATTAAGCAATCTTTCCATTGTTGCATGTGCCATGTTCAGCTCAGCTAGCCTTTGTGCACGTTGTGCCGCTTTGGCAAGCGCATCATTCACCACAGACGACGCCATCTCCCTTTGCAAATCTTGAGAAATAACATACACACATAATCATTTTTTGGTTCACATGTGCATATGTGTGGTTGGCACCGTGTTTGCTCGCAGCTGCACAAAACTACTGCGTACTAGCATGTGAAAATTTGATGATTTGGGTTCACGGTAGTTTCACGGTAGTTTCACGGTACCTTTTTTCCCAGAGCACAGAATCATAGAGCCAGCGCATAGACTTTCTAACGATGCATTCCTTCCATAAGACACTATCGTTTTGACTTTTTGACTCTCTGGTCTTGTTTGGGCTGTCTGGGTTACATATCTCTGTTAATAGACCATAATTAGAGTAGTAAGTCTATATCACACATTGGAATGCATGTCGTGAATCCAAGCTCGAATTTGTGCAAAGAAACATGTAGTGGCATTTATGTTTGCACACCGCACATATGTGACTATCTCACATAGATGCAAAAGATGTATTGGACAGTTGTAGAAACTGTTGATTGGACTTGCCCGTCAAATTTCAAGGGCCTAGTCAAAATCACCCAGCCCAGCAGTGATGATAGGCTGATAAACTCCCTCAGCGACCTTCTGCTTCAAGAACTGTTTCAAGCCTGCCAGCCGTGCATGCCTCCACCTGTATGGAGCCTGACGCTGCCAGGCTGAAAGCAGGGCAAGAAGATGGAGACCAGCAAGGACAGACTGGGTCGGTAGTTATAATGAATTACTATTTTTAATGTAATATAATGCCATGTTGCATATGTGTGTTTTTTTGTTTTAACAAGGTGACCCAAGTTGAATTAGGGTGACTGGAGATATGTGTAGCCAGTTCATGTTTTGCAGGAACAGCACATGCATGACAAAAACCATATAATCTCGCTCAGATATTCGTATATGATATGAGTTTAGATCCAATTAATTCACAGGGTTGGAAACTTCATGGCCGAAACAAATTCCTAGTAAACACTATCCAAGAACACTGAATCCAAAAAATAGCAAAGCACAATGTCACCCATGTGGAAGTAGCGATTTTCAGCATTTCCCTCCAAGGTGTCAAAACAATAAAGTCGTTCCAGATCAGATTATGACATCAAAAGCCCTGCAAACAGTAACAGCTTCAAATGCCACACACCCCAGCCTTGATCACCTCAGCTGGACTCGCACGGTACGGTGAGGACATGGACGAAGATGCAGCGTCCTCGGTGGCCGATTGTCGGGGCTGACACAGGACACTTGGGATTCTAAACAGGTGAAAAGGATCACCAGGAAAAATGTTGCAATGGTATACAATTGTCATCATATGTGTTAAAAATGTAGTGGTTTCAACATAAGATTGTCATATATGTGAATTCCTCAAATGAAATTGAAATTGAAAATTTACCCAGGGAAGACCCACAGCTACCCAAGATTCCTCGATAAAAGCCGTGTGCTGTTGGAACACCAGTTTGGCAAATTTTTTGGGATAGGCAGCTGAAGTCTTCATTCCAGGCCCCCCTTGCCTTAGATCAATCAAAGATTTGGAGTGTTCCAGAATTAGATTGGTATGGAAATGGGTTGGGACACTCTGGGGAACATTGTGTTTGTTTATTGTAAAATGTCTTGAACTACAGACCTACTGATGAAATTACTCTGAAATCATAAATCATTATGGCACCAAGGTGCACTGTAGGTTTGCCCTTCTTGTTAATGGATTTAATAACCATTGCCTTCTTTGGGTCCTTCTTTGCCTCATTGATGCGCTTTTTGTCCTTCTCGGTCAGCTTCTTCTGGAATGCAGAAAGAAACGGCCTCAGGCAGTTGCATTGCTAGGATAGAACAACGGCAGGATAGAGAAGTAGCTAAACAGTAGAACTTTGTTTGGTCTAGTTCACTCTTGCAATACATGGAGGAATTTAATTCAATAAGCAATTTAAAGACACAATAAACTACAAAAGTCGAAACTGAAACAGTGTACCCAATCTTTATAAATATATGATAACTAGTACGTACTGTAACCAGTGCTGCAGTAGCACCCTGCATTGCATCACAAGGTTCATAGTGAAATGCAACATACTTATCACATACACCGATATAGCAGTTGATGTACAAATTACTACAGCCACTTTTATTGAGATTGTCATGTCACACTAGCATGCCAGGCCACACAGTTCCAAAGCATATTGTAGGCTTTGGGGCGAAATGACCATGCGCTCCCATTGGACTCAGATGACACATTGAGCAGAATCAAAATATAAATTGTTGGGGACAAGAGACAAGTAAGTTATTTAGTGCCATCACCACAAACGAATACAAACGAACATTTGTTTCATATATGAGCAAAGCACTGAGCACCCTACAATGAGACAGAATCCCAAGACAAAGGCCGCAGAATGAGAGCAGCATATTGAAGGTATGCACAGGAGGGCATCAAGGACGACCGTGGCTGTTCTGTGAGCCTGGCGTTCCCAACAATATCCATCTGGCGGTGATCCTTACACCCGAATCCAGCCCAAAGCAAGTAGTGAAGGAGCTGTGAACTTGGAGGTCTTGAAACACAACAAAGACAAGAATCCAGTTGTGAAACCATCCAGTTTATATTTCAGCAAGTCCCAAAATGCAATAAACACTGAAAGACAATTGAGACTCTTGGATGACAAGGGTCGTATTAGCATCCCTGACGTATTTCAAAGCACAGTTCCCAAAGACGCGTCGGGTTGATCTCTTTGACGTCCCACTGTTCATGAACACCCAACTGGCACAGGGCGGTCCACCAACCAACATACCCAGGGGCACCAGCTTCAAGACCATCTTGATGATATTGCATAGCCCAAGCCTAAGTTGACATTGGAAACCAATGAGCTATCATTCATGAGCCTTGCTCATGCAGCCTGACTAGATCTAGAGGCTTGCACAGTGAAAGATCTAGAAAACAAAAAAATACATGCGCACAATCATTGACTGTGAAGAGCCTATGTGACAACAAATACAACAGAACCAGCACTGTGCCAAGAACAGTAAAAAACCACAGTATCTAAAAATACTGATGTGCAAAACACATGGTTGCCAAACGCACTTGGGGCTGGGCGGGTCCAAGATGTCACCATGAGGGCCATCCAGCACATCGAAGCGATCCCTAGGCACATGACACTGAAAACATGAGAGGGATGACTTTCACATGTTCAGATCTTTGTGGGAAGACCTTCACGGATCTTTGCAATACATTTGTGATGCACCTGCCTGACTAACGCATAGCCTTGCTGGTCCCAGATATAGTATGTAATGATGTAATGAAACATTCCTACATTGATTATAAAACACACATATTGTACGGACAGAATATTATCTATACCTCATAGCACTGATACCATGCTGCAGTGAGGAAACACACTATGTCAACTGTTGCACAAACATGCACGCATGCGCATGCAATCACATCCCTGTTCTCAGCTCTTGACGCGTTGTACCCTTGCTCGCCTCAAACGCAGTGGGTTAGGGAATGACTTGAGAAGGATCATTGAAGGGCACCATCATGACTATGGAGCCTGGTTACCACTGGTATCACGATCCATTTTAATTTTACATCAAAAATCTTAATGCCTTCTTATGGACCATGAGTACCTGAACAACGATGATGATGACTTGTTTCCTGACGCTGCTGAAAAAGATATTCTGTTGGTTGTGACTGTTGTCTTATGAGTCATGTAGATCAAATTATTTTGGAAACAATTTTCATGGATAAGGGACTGGGCAATGTGTAAGTTGCGCACCACTTCACAAGCACTCCCACAAATATATTCGATGTATGCAGAACCTTATTTGTTTTAATCCATATAATATGCTCATGTTATTTACACATGAATGGCGAGATATTATTTATTATACTTTCTTACACATGCAATGCTGGGGTCTCCACGGTAATAGGCACTGATGGCACCATTTCCAGCGAAGCCATCGATCACGTAGACATCCTGAATTGGCTGTCAACAATCCATCATTTCTACAGCTAGGCCACAAGGGTGGAAGTTTTTGAATATGTTCAACCAGGAGGAATGTAGTACGTACACTGTACGTCATATTGAACATGTTGTTCACTTTATATGTGCAAAGCAAATATGCACAAGACTCTTCGTAGTTCACATCAGCTAAGCTAAAGACTCTGGCCCATTCAGCAGAGGGTGTAGTCTGCACCACGTAATCCACAAGGTGGAGCCTTGGCTTGTCAAAGATCTTTTGGGTCTATCTAGAAAAAAGTGAAGGGTCAAAGAATGTAAAGTATTCAAAGAATCCTTGATCCAAATACACACTTAAAACCAAGAAACATTAAGATGGGAATGCCCCACTGCAAGAGCAGGTTAGCCCCCCTCTTCGAGAGGGCCATCGGGGAACGGCTCCAAGCAGACACCATCGCACCTCACTGCCTAGGTCCAATCTACCACTGAGCCAGCCTGCTAAGCAGAGGCGGGGATATGGCCCATCAGCCCACTGGTCTATGTAATTAAACCATTGAACCAGCACAAACACAATCAGTTGAGTCAAAACAGCAGAAAGTAGGTAGTATTGGATCAGAACCTCATAAAATCAATCTCAACTAGTATGATCTTTGAGGCTGGTGGGTGATCGCATCAATTTCTGGCAGCATTTATCAACTGCAGATTCTTTTTTCACCAATGCGACACTGCTTCCAGCTACATCTTGCAATCGACGTTGCTTATGGACTTCTTTGAAGGAATGACCTGGGAATCAACTACGTATTTTTTGAAACAATAAATTTATTATATCTATTTTTAAATTCATCATCGAAAAACTGCTGGGCCAATGATAGAGTTGGTATTCGATGTCTAAAGTCAAAAAACCTGAATCCCATTCCATTTGAAATTTCTCAAACATATGATCATTCTGATCCTCCCCCCTACTGGCCGCCAAAGCCCCCAAATCAGACAGGCTGTTGAGTTTTCAATCAAACTGTTTGAACCAAAAATATGTTTGACGATTGTGTATGATATTGAAATTATATATTAATCAATTTATATGATTAGCATTATATGATATAATCTATTTTATATATATTATACATAACACTCAGAGCCTTGCTGAAACCTATAGGGACAGCGGCAGTGTTCTGTCTACCAAAAATGGGCAGCCAAGGGCAACCAAAAATGGCATGCCAACACTCGAACTCTGCCCTTGTTTGAGCAGGTGGCCCAGAACTTTCAGTGATCGGGCTAAGCCTCCATGACCGGGACTTCCCATCCAGCGGCAAGTTTTGCCAGTTTCCACCTCAGCACATGAGGTGGCAAGGTGTATATTTCCACAAATTTATTTCATGACCGTTCAATACATGATATTTGCCAACAACCAGGATCTGAGATAGTTTTTTTGTTTTACAAATAACGATTTTATTAGTTTATTGTTTGTTTGAAGAACGGATTCAGGGATCAAACAATGCACCTGTTGCCGTTGAGATGGGAGCCCTGGGAGCCCAAGTTCGGAGCCACAGGTGGCAGCACACTAACATGCTACATGTGATCCATTTGAAGCACCCCTAAAGTACTAATCACAAAGAGTTCAACAGTAATTTTTTATTAATCCAAAAGTGTCTCACCCAGACCCACTGGGCATTGGACGCTGCATCTGGACCACCATGTTTGTTCCAAGAAAGGCTGACACCTCTGGATTTTGCGTTGTTAGCCTGCGGCGGCGCAGTCAGGTTGGGATATGAGGATGCAAATTCAGAACATCAAAGGACTACTATATAGCACAGGTTTCTACAATATATTATATATTGTAAATCAAATTATTTTACATTGTTCGAAGGTAACAAAAATTACATTTTACACAACATGTATATGTATATGTGTGATTCCTTTCATACTCGAAAGATACTCAGCACTGATTGTCAAGTAGAAGGAAGCCAAGACGTGTCAAACAACACAAAATATGATCTTGAGTGAAAGTTTTGATCAACAAAGGAACCTGAAGCATGATTCCTTTCTCCAGTTTCAGAAGGTCCAGTGTGTCTTCTGCGACATTGGAAACATAGTAAGAGGCCGTCACTGATCTCGAGAGGACTAGCCTTGGCAGCCGCAGTGTTTTTTTTCCCAGGCAACATGCTATACCTAGCATATTACACGATGATATAGCATATGCAGTATATGATATAAGATATAGTTCATATAGATCAAATTTATTTTATATTAGATATGCACTGTCAGACTTCATTCAATTTAGTAATGTACAATGAACATTCAGAGACGTCATGTAGAATTAGACACACTGATGTCCCCTTCAAGAATGAATTGCAGTCTGTTCACTGCATCCCAATCTGAGTTCCTGACAAGACCTGGATCTTGGATCGCTTGATCCCTTTGGGATGGGGCGGCAGATCATCCGGCACATCAAGCGTGAAAGACCTCATGCATTCATCACACATGCGCACGTATCTTGCCAAGTGCCAAGTGTAAGATCGCACATATATTATAATCATTTGTTGATGTTTGGTATTTGAAAATTTGTTGTGTTGAATTTGAACTAAATTCAGACCTAGGTTTCTGATATATTACCCCAAAGTCAAGACTCCAAAAGTGTGATGGTAATCTTACTGCAGGGCAAGCTCAGGTTACAAAAAAATGTAAGGGGTTCAACATCTTCGACTCGACTGTCTTGAAGAACTGCTAGTGAGGACCGATATCTCCAATCTATCTGATACAGCTATGTGTAATATAACTATGTGACACATATACATGCACGTGCACAGTATCAAAGCCACAGAACTGTAACATGAAGACAACCTAAGAAGTGGTACCAGCCAGCTACAGACAACACTCAAATGTGAGTCTCCTAGTAAAATATTGTATGATTATCATACATGCATGTGTTGCAGTTTTCCTAAATGCTTGGTTTCTGAGTTCGCAGCTTTGACTGGCCAAGCTGGTCCAGCGTAGGCATCATTTTGGCAAGATCCTCGATGTCCACCAACAAGTTGTAGTTGGCATTTCTTGCCTGGAAACGGCATGGGTAGGTTAAAACACTATACCGTATTATCCATGCAGAAAAAAGGCATTAAATAATATAACAACCATTATACTACAAAATAAATATGTTTATAGTTGATTATAGTTGCATTGATATGTGTGCGTGTGTTCACGTATGCCAATGAGGTTCTGCATTCGGACAAGGCATCATCTATGACATACATATCGATCTGCAGCACAAGTATGCAACCATACTACTGATCTTCTTTGAAAAATGTTTCAGGCATAGCAGCATGGTATTTCAAAACAGTTCTAGATCTCTCAAAATATATAAAGCATTGAATTCATTAAATACTTTTTATGATGTGTGTGATCTTCATGTCATGTACACATGCATGCCTCGTACACTCTCTTTTTCTGCGCTTCCTCCTTTTTTTTTGCCAACTCCTCTTCCTCCTGATTTGGTGTCTCTCTGTCTTCTGCTATCTCATCCTTTCCACCTTCCACTCTCGGCCCCTTGTCAGCAGGGACATGTTTAGTGTCTGGCCCTGGGGCAGTGACATCCTCATCATCCTTGGTGTCTTCCTTGGTCAATGCTTGCTCTGATGTGCCCTTCTTCGATTTGCGTTTTTTTTCTTGGGTGATCCCCAGGCTGATCAGGTTCCTGTGCTGGAACTGGTTCAGGTTTGCCTTCTTCCTCGTTTGCCTTCTCCTTCTCTTTCAGTGCCCTTTTCTTGTCACTTTGTGGAGTTGTTCGTGCTTTCTGCAGCAATGCTCTTCGTTTTGACTTTGTTCTGCGTAGTGTTTTCGGGGTGCTCTTTGGGGTATCTGGCTTTGCATCCTGTTTGCTCTCAGTGTCCTGTGACTCTTCAACTTCACCAACTTTCTTTTCGTTTGCTTGGTCACTAGAACCTGCTGCTGCATCGTTGTGTTTGTGCTCCTCATCATTTCTCTTGTTGTCACTGTCTTTGGCTTCTTCCTGGGGTAAATTTCCTCCTGGATTTCCATCCTTACCTTCTTCACTCTTTCCTCTGCCCCTTCCCCGGCCTCTTCCTCTTCCCCTTCCTTTACCTTTTCCACGACCTTTTCTTGTTTTCCCAGCATTCTTCTCATCTTCCTCTGCCGCAGCATCTGCATAGAGACGATCAGGGTCCTCTGCTTCCTGCTCGGTCTCCTTTGTCAGCTGTCGCAATGCCA
>BGPT01001767.1:55535-71016 GCA_003297045.1 Symbiodinium sp. clade C Y103 | reverse complement strand
ACAAACAATTTTTAGACCAGTGTCTCGAAAACACTATAACAACTCTCAGCAATTTCTCAAATTGCTAGAATAATATATAATATAAATATAATATATAATATATATTATAGTTATTTGTAATGTATTTCAAAATTGCGCCAATGACTGAACCACTGATGAATAACAAAAGTTGGACGAAACATGAGCCTTAAAGACCTTGTAAATGAGAGGAAAAAACGATTTACAAGCTTCCCGTCAGGTTGTCCCAGAACCCCACCTTCCGAATTTCTCGGTTAGCCTCTTCTTCTTGGGATTCTTTTGAAAGTGTTTCATCGATAGTGGCCTTTATGTCAGCAGGTATCTCAGGCATCTGTGCCACGAGAGGTTTGCGATCCTGCACGACGAGGAAATGCCAGATATGACAGGATAAGGAAACGAAACATTGGGTCAGNAGCAGGTATCTCAGGCATCTGTGCCACGAGAGGTTTGCGATCCTGCACGACGAGGAAATGCCAGATATGACAGGATAAGGAAACGAAACATTGGGTCAGAAACATGGTTGAAAAACTATGCGATCTGTATTAGTTTTGTGTTTTACTTTGTTTCTCAAAGGATTTGGGAGAAGGTATGCAATACGAAACCGCTGCAAACACAGACGAGATCGAATTTGATTAGTGAAAACCACTGCAAGAGGGTAACAATCGTAAGAGAATATAATATAATGTAATAACATTGACAGCACAGTGAACAGCAGGATCATAGTTAATGTATAACAAAAAATATTTCTGAAAAAAAATGGTCAAAACAATTCCTTCTTGTATAAGGTATACCCCCCACCCCCCACCTTGAACGCAGTCTTCCTGTCAACCGGTTCGTCTTCACTTTGGAGGGCATCTTCAAGCTGTAGATGCGTGGCTGCTGGCTGGGCAGTAGTCTCTTCAAGGTTTGACAAGGCTTTGGGCTTTGAACCTTCAGATTTCAAAAAACCTGTTGTTTCTTCTGGTGTTTCTTTCAACGCCTTTGCCTTCTTTCGAGGTGGTTGTGAGTCTTTTCCAGCCTTCGAGTCTTTCTCCGTTTCACAACCTTTACCATCATGTTCTTTCCTATCTTGTCCCATCGGTTCTTCTTCCAATCTCCAATAGCTGTCATATTCCATAGTGTCCACATTGCCGGTTCTGTTTTTCTTGGGGTCAGGCGACAGGACTGTCTCATCACCGCTGTCAATGACAACTGGATCATCCCCATGACAAACTACCTCTAGGCATTCATCGACAACAGGATTTTCCTCCTCCGGTTCCTCTTCCTGTCCATCCTTCTCACTTTCCTTTTCCTCTTCCCCCAATTTCCATGAAGAGGATTGTTTCAAGATAGGGGCAGGGCTGGGCGAATTGGACTGCAACGATCTCATGGGCTGGATGGGAGATGGTGTCCATGTCTGAGAGTCGGGCATTGGCATCGTATCGGCGGTGTCTGGGTTTTGTGCAGGCTCCTGCAAGGAGGCTGGTCCCACATGATAGATCGTGATGGTTTGGTTTAAAACAATATTATATAATAAGTCAAACATGACAACAGGTTTCTGTGATCTGGTAATAATTAATTAATAAAATCATTAAGTTTGCCAACACAAACTGAATTTCTTGGAATATGTGTTCGTCCAACGAAATGGTAACATGATATTTTTTAGTAAGATATATAACATGCATAAACTTGTTAAAACCGCATATCATATATTTTTTGGCACCCTTTGTGAAAGCAACTGTGCTAAATACTGTAATGCAATTCAGCGATACAAACAATTAAATCCTTTGAGAAACAAAACGAACAAGGGGACACAACCAAATTCAGAAACAAACACCAGCAACCCGTTTCCCTGTGTGGTCTTGATGCCCAACCAGACCTGCACGGGCTTTGGCTTGTTCATGCCTCGTCCTCTTGTCGGTGTCTTTGTGCCACTTTTGGTCAGCATATCGCACGCCTGCCCAACATGCTTGATGTCACCAGCTACATTATAATATTTGCAAATACACCTCATGCTTTGTAAATACATATTGTGCATGATCATGATACAAATCATATGGAAACATACGTTGTAAATTAATTGACGCATCAATAACACACTGTCACATACATGTATTCCAGGAGAAGAGGGTACAGCACATAGTGCCGAGCTAGGCATGACACTTGCCAATGTTGATAACAGGACATCAACAAATTAAATAATGGTATGCCAATGCAATTGTACAAATATGTATATCCCATGTCATATATCACATCTCATTTCATTGGCCTTTTGCACAGATGACAGGATTTGACATATTTGAACATATAAGCGAGAATGGTCGCCGACTTTTTCAGCCTACCCTTTTCTAGTGAAGTTGTGCCCAAATGAACCGCCTTCAAGCGCTCGTGGATGATCTGCTTCAGCTGCTCAGCCCGCTCGTGGCCCGGCCTTAAGGCACTTGCTGGCTGGACTGGGAACTGTAATAATTATGAAGCTTGAAGGGAAAAACATTGTCTTGACCCCAAGCCCCAACCATTGAAGAATATCCACAACAAATCAATGGCAATGTTCTATTCTTCACATGGGTTATCACCCATGTATGGCATATACTGTGATGATTCTCAGATGCTAGCTGTACTGCTACCATGCGTCTATTGTAAAACAATCTGGGTATTCTGGGACCCCTGGCCGAACTCCAGGATTTCTCTGAAATCGGTCTAAGCAGTAGCTCAGCAACGATTTCACGACTCCAGCTTCAACTTCCGCCCATGCCTGCCACAAGAGCAATGCAAACATATATGGCATGGCTCATACCACACAATTTTCAAGTCTCATCGCTTTCTAGAATGTATGGTTGATAGGTAGTGACACAATTGGTGGTGGGGCTCATGAATGTCAACATGGACCATGGAGGTCAAACAAACTAGGCCGGGCCTCGTGTTCAAAGGAATCTTTCCAAGGGTTCAACCTGTAGTGCACCGAAGACCAGCAAAGAGCTGCCTCCCGTGGAGCGCATGATCAACATGCACTATTTTTGAATGGGCATGCTGCCCCAAGTGATTTCATAAATTTCATAATTTTTTGAATGGGCAGGGTGCCATGTGGAATTGGAACGATTCCTATCTCATATGTTTCTAAGTGACAGTGACCCACATTATGAAACATCGAAATCCATTCATGTGCTCTACTGGGGTCTAGCCTGGAACTCTTTCCGCGTCGGCGCTCGGTCGGCAAACGTTGCACACAAGGCACAAGCAATGGCAAAATTATGGTCGCTCTCTGCCTGCCACTGTTGATGTGGATGGGACTATGGTAAATCTACCAAGTCATTAAGTCATGCATATATTATGTATAATTATAAATATCATCATGACTTAATGACAACACAATTATCAATTAATAGTACATTGAATAATATCAATAAAACAATGCATGAGAATCCAAGATTGTTTTAATTCAGACAAATCAGATGAAGCAATTTCCTGTATATATACCAACATCTCTCAACATGGTTTCCACAACCCTGCCTCCCGTTCTCCCATGTCATGCCCATCAATGACGACGAACTTGAACTTGGGCACCTAGATGACTAAATTGTTGGCCAGCAGTGACATGATGGGGTCAGAAAATATATGATTGATGTATATCGATTTAAGATCTGATAGGTAAAATATTGGAAGCAAAACGACGAAAACCTCCTAACAACTAGAAGCTAACTCCCATTGAACTTTATGATCAATTTGTGTTTCGAAGTCCTGTCCTGCACCACCACTACAAAGACATTACCACCCAAACATGCTCCCACCAATTGGTGATTTTGATGAATTGTAAACATCAAATTGCAGTTCATACAATTTAAAGATTGAAAGTAAATTAATTTGTGCAAGTGAGCTTTTGTTCTGGTAATCTCGGGGTTGCACCTTGTGCTTCTCAGATTCCTTCAATCCTGCCTTTATACGAAGGACTCGGCGACGGTCTGCAAGAAAAGTAGAATCTTCACAAAAGTCTTTCAAAAGCTCCTGGCACAGGGCAAAGACAAGAACACGAGAAGGAAAGATATATCTGGAAGTCCATGCATGTGTTCCCATCCGATCCTCGTCAGTATAGTATATATCGATATAATATATGTAATATATTATATTGATTTACTATTTTCCCTAGCCTTCAACCACCATGGAAACAAATTGGGTACTTCATTGGACCAGCCATTGCAGCTATTCATGACCATTTGGTCCAAAACCATGCAATGCTTTGAATATCTCAGGTGGGCCCAAAGCATGGACAAATGATGTAAAAAGAAACGGAATCTCCTTGAGCAGGGCAACCCGCTCGAGATTTGGTTTCTTTGGGCTACGTGTCGTGGCCATGACACCACAGCTATGGTGGCAAGACCAGTGATAAAATATAATAATTCGATATAAATTATATAATATATATTGAAACTTCTGTTGCGTCGAAACATGTTGAAACATGTTGAACCACCATCACCCTCTTTTGGAACACTGAGCTGTGAGCCGACCAACCGCTGGCGTGGCTTCGGAATCTGTTGAGCGATGCACGGGCATGAGAAAAATGCAATGGTAAGGTCAGGCTGGGGTGGGCGTACCGTCAACCAAATCAAGGTCGATAATGTCATCACCTAGTCTCTCCTCCATGTGGCCTCGCAGAGGGCCCGGAGCGATTGAAGTTGGGGTTCGAAAGGAACACTGAAACAGCCACTCAAATCAACATATTATATAAGGATGATGGGTTGGGCTAGTGAAGCCGAATCAGAAGAAGGCTAAGTTTCTGGCGGCGTTTCAGTGCAGCCTTCATGATAATGAAAACCACGCAGGAGAAGCAGAACCATGCAGCTCGCACCCCCGGATTGAAACTGATTGAAATTGTCTAACACAGAATGTTCTTATTAAAGTCTGGTTTTTGTATCCAAGCCACTTCAAGAAGATGCGGCACATGCGTGCCCATGTTATGATCTAGATTTTGAGACTAAAGATTTTCTGATCCATTCTGGCCCTTTCCGTTTGGAAATGCCTGCGTGTTGAGCAGGATGCAGCGATCAACCCTGGACCTCCATANGATTTTGAGACTAAAGATTTTCTGATCCATTCTGGCCCTTTCCGTTTGGAAATGCCTGCGTGTTGAGCAGGATGCAGCGATCAACCCTGGACCTCCATACACACATGGTAAACAAAGGTCGTTCACGGTAAACAAAGGTCGAGGTGCAACCCCCTTTGTTTCCATGGTGGTTGAAGGCTAGGGTATATATATATGTATATGATGAAACTTGTAGATAGGTTTACCCAAAAGACTGTGTCAACCCTCCGCAAATATGGAGAAAAGGTTGAGAAGTTGCCAGTAGTAGGGTCGTGCAATTTCTTTTGTGGTGGGTAAATTTGGAACCTCCAAAAAGAAAGGCAATACATCTCAATACATTGTCAAATGGGTTTGCCCAAAAATGATGCATTTCTTTTGCCACATACCTATGGCAGTTTTAATGGAGAACATGATGACCAAAACAAATGGATTATATATTGCCCCAAAATTATGTCCCCAGCCAAACACCACACACCGGACCCGTGCACTGGCTTGGAAAACTGCAATCCAGAGATTATTTTGTCCAAATCCGACGGTGAGGGGTCCCCTACTTCGGCAAAAAGAATTTGAAGAGCTTGTGATTGCACCGCTCCCTGAATGACACCTTCAAAGGCAAAACAGATGAATCCTCTTTCAATCCGATCTTTCAGTGGGATCTAGTCCCAGTATGCAGGGAAATCGTGCTGATCCCGCCTTCTGTCCGATATACATCTTGATGATATCTATGTATATATATAATATCCTTCAGTTGTGGATTATATATAACTTATTGAATATACTTATTGATGAATCAAATGCCCATGAAAAAAAGCTCGCTCATGGGGATGATCATCCCATTTGTTGGATGCAAATTACTAACATATTCCAACATATTCCAAACCATCAACCAGATAAGGTCCAGGTGCCCCCAAAACATGGTTGTTTGGAAAATTAATATGGAGAAATCCTGGTTCGCAAATTGACAAGAAAATTTCCAAATACCCTCCGGGAATCAAACATGGCAAAGGAAAAACCGCTTCATTTAGTTCGATGAATTTCCATGCTATAAATCTTCATTTAGTTCGGGGATTTCCCATGTTTCCCAAAATGTTTCCATAATTTTCTTATGGTTTTCCCATATGTCACAAAGGGTAACCCTGGAAATTCCCGCTGAATCCCAGACCCTTTCTCTGCCGATGCCCAGGATAGCATGATGCTACCTTGGGACCCCAGCCGCTCCACGCACTTCAGGCAAGTCCGGCCTGGACCCACCGTGCAAGGCGAAAGCAGGAAAGCATTGAGCATGGACGGCCAAATACCAGAGATATACTTATGAGTCATAACCCTGCTGCCATAGGATACCCGAGGTACCCTAAAATAATCTAAAATAGGTGTTAGTGGATAGTATACATCCAGTCATATGGTAATAAAAGGTATTGACCCATCCCCATAGGTTGAAATATGTTCAAACATACTTCAAATATGAAACACATGTGTTAAAACGAAATGAGATCACATAGCGAATCAACAAAGGGTGAGCAGAGGCACCTTAAGTGAGGATAGATGTGATATAACCCTCAACACTTGGATACCGACCACTTGCTGACCATTTGCGGATCTGGCTCTGGCCCAAACTCTGTACTAATGGAGCCGCACATTTGTTGTACATTGTCGCCCTAAACGATCAATTGACCATTGCTGTCGCAATTTTGAGCCACCTGCTCAACTTCATTTAATTTCAATCATTGAGCAAAAAAAATATACCCTCTGGTAAATTAACATAGACCCTGGCAGATAAGGGTTGGAAGATTAGTGAGACCACTAAGAATAGGTGATTTTCATGGTCAAACTGCTAATTTACCAGCGGGTATCCCAAAGATCTAAAGACGATCAACTCGATGAGGTCCCCCGAATTTCACTGGGCGCACTCCGCCGAGCTGTCGGGGAGCTCCTGGCAGGGGATGTTGAGAGGATGTTATAAGCAGATTTCATGGCGTAAATACCGGGCGGGATATTGTATGATATGGTGGGTTCGTCATGGTTTGTTCATGTCTGTTTCAACGAAATGGAATGTGGCACTCTATTTTCAATCAAACCTACTGTACATTCCCCCCAAAAAATGGCCACACATTGGGCATCATTGAGCTAGGGAACAGTCAGCATTTACCAGGCAGCCCCTGCGGCACCTCCCCCTCCAAGCGACGGTCCAGCATGGCGTGAGCCCGGTCCTCTTCGTCTGTAGTTGTTGATGTCAACCCGGCTTGATAGAAGTGGGGAAGATGGGTGGGTCATCATAGGTAAATCAACTATTTCTATGGCCATTTTCAATAGCTATGTTGGTTTACCAGAGGGTATCTGTTATGGGAAATAATGAGATCATGGGACATACGTGTGTTTCCTTTTAATGGGAGATCCTTCTGGGGATAGAATGGCAGGGCTGTGTGGCCTTTAACCAATGAAAATAATCAACATGGACATGTCCAGTCCCAAAGTCTGCTATACAGTGAGTTACATGAACCAGGAACCATGCGAACACTAGATTGTGTCTTTTCTTGTTCAAAACTGTAGCAGTGTATCCTCGACTGCATCCTCTCAGTGGTCAAGTTTTTAGGTAGGGGCAGCTGGTCTCTAAACTGCCTTCCCAACTCGTGAGGAGTTCGTAGCGAGTTGTAAGTTCCTTTAAGTGGGATGTATCACAGGATCTTTCTCCCACTTACTCACCGATTAAATACCATCCAATGGTCAAACCTGGCAATAGAATATCTATCATATCAACATATCCATTGACAGATGTTGTTCAACGTGTTTCTTCTCATTTCAATCTCTATGTGTTATTTTAACACCAATTTCTCTCAGATATGTTGCGAAGAAAACACCAAAAAAAACGGGTTTTTGCATCGCCAGGATGGAAAAAACCAGTGGCGAAGCCACATCACCTCCCTGCGAGATCCTCCGCCTCGGCCCATTGTCCACTGCGACCTGCGGCCGGTCGCAATTGCGTTTGAAGCCCTCAGAACGGTGATGTAACATGCTGTCATCAGCAAAAATCATGTTTAGGAACTATAACATACCACTATAAAAAATCATTGGGGTAAATGCTCCTATTGATTTCAACCAACAAAAATAAGAACATCTTCTCTGAGACATGCATACAATACGTCCCTGATGATCCCTTGGGATGTTGACGTCTTGACCAACTTGGCGATATCCATGATGTTTAAGGTACGAGCAGGGAACGATTCTTTCCTTGCCAGCAATGGCAGCACGCGTTTCTGTCCAAAATATCAGTTCACCTCTAGACAACTTTTGGACAGGTTGATGATATTTGGTCGCTACCATTGATGGTATATGTTGTTCTGGTTCAACACAGATAGTGGCCTTTGGTTGCAATAACTAAATGGGCTTGTCGGAGTCGGGAAATAGGGTACCCAAAACTCTAGTGGTTTATCATCATTATATCATACAAATGGTTATGGTTGATTATATATATATATATCATTATATATATATATATATCTATCTATCATGTTATGTCCACATGAATTAAATCCCATTCAATCCCTAGGGTTGATTAATTATATTCCGTTAAATCACGTTAAACCTTAATAGTAGGACTCAACGAATCAACCAAGAGGTTTTCATGGGAAAGCTAGGCCAATGAAGCAACAATATACAGATCGTAAGCCCAACGACCTGATGGAGAACTCCTCCATTTTCATCGAGTCTGTGCAGATTCACTCGGGTACCGAACTGGTCTGATCTGTACACCGAAGACAGCCGAGCTCGGGTGTTGTGCTAAGCAATGAACTGGTTGATGGTGAATTCAGCACTAACAATGTGGTCCTGGTACGCTTTTAGTGATCAAAATCAATCTCTTCAGCATTGTCACATGGAAAGGACGTATCACTGATGAGTTTTCAACCATCCAAACAGCTTGGAAGGCGCGCAAATCGCTCTGTGCAAATGCCTTCCGGTCGCGAATTGCTTAAATTCCTAAGCAACACTTGCTGCAGTTTTCTTCGAAAAGCAAGCCAGCAATGAAGCAAAAAAACCTGACCTAAGTGCGAAGCAGCAGAACATGGATCTGTTCCTTCAGATTCTTAGAGCTTGTATTTGTTTCATGTCGTCTCATGTTTTCTGACAGATTTTTGATGTTGTGAGTGGCGCAATCCAAACAAACAAAGAGTAGGTGGAACCATCAAACCCACCGCTTCACACCCGTATCCTAAACGCCACGTATGACCCAATGAGGCCGTCAGGCTGCTGTCAGGCGTTTCAGTTGCGTCAAGAAACCGCTACCTGAGGGCATAGCAAGTTGGACCAAATGGCTGGTTACTCTGTAGTACTAACACATTCAGTTTTAATATAGAAGTCAAAGCATGTCATAGCAACATTCTATTGAGTGTTTGATACTCTACATTTTCATAGGCAACCAGTTTTTCTGCCCTGAATCAATACATACCTATTCCGTAGGAATTAGACTATAGAATTGATACATTCCCGGTAGGACATTCATCTGAATATCGAAATGCGGATACTCTCTGCACTCCAGGATCAGAATATCTATGTATGTATGTACATATATGATATACACAGCACACGTATGACTATTGAGTGGATACTCAAGCCAACTATACCCTATCAATTGTAGATTAAGTTCTACACTCTTCAGCATATAGATCTTTGTGTGGTTATTCTACTGTACTCAACTACTAGTGCCTCTTTCATCACTTACACAGTGAGGTGACATCTCTTTGGCGTCTTCGCATTAATGAGTATTTTGTTCGCCGATTCGGATCATCATCCCACCATCTGGATCAAACACGAAACATCCATTGAAACTACCCGCCACATGGGTGTAATGATAACGGTTGGTTATTTGAATCATCAAATTATATCTAATTTTCAAACCCTTCACTCAGTAGTTGGCCAGTTGATTTGCAATTCACATGAAGTACAGGTTGGTAAGGCCTTGAAGGTGAGATGACAATGGCTCCAACCGATTGACCGGAGTCCGTGGTCCTGATGGCTGAGCCACAGTGACCATCAACTGGCAGCATTGATAGATCATGATTCAGGTCTATCTCTATCTTTTGACCCATCCCCATATGGGGCCTCCCAGCAACACCCATGTAAATCCCACTTGCTGGGATGCGCATCTCAGTTTTTAGGTGAGTAAGAACATACAATTACCATACAATAACCCAGTTCTCAGTAGGATATACCCCACTAATACATGGGTTATTATTATTTTTATTCCCTTAATTTTTTTCATGCATCCTAAATGGTCCCAAGTATCTGTAAATCCCTTATGAAACCATTGTTTCTTGGGGATGTTTGATATTGGGGGATTAGTCACTAATGTCAACTGGGGCCCCAAGTACCTCCTTGAACCACCGCCCTTGACTGCTCCCTTCCTGCACGACGAGGGGGCCTACAGCACTGCGGCAGCTGGTCTTAGGACGGCAGTCATGTTGGTCTTCGAAGCGATGCTTGAGGCAAACTTTCAACCCGCAGCTGCCACACTCACAGGAATTCCTGGGTAGCATGAGAGAGGCCACACCCAAAAACTTTGACCACAGACCATTTTGTTCAGAAAATCCAGCATGTCGGATTTCGGCAAGTTTTTCTCACATCTCAGGACACAATAAAACAAAATCTATCAACATATAAATACAACAAAAAAAACAATGTTCATCATGTGCTTTTCCGCTTTTTCCTCACATTTTGATCATGTTCTTTCAATGTGCAATTTTGGCTAAATCATCAAGAACAACTATGTCATATCATATTTTCAACACAAATCATTCTCACATTTTCAACATCCCAGAAAAGAAACTATGTCTTTTCTCACTTGCTCATCCTTGTTCCCAATACGTCGATGATTTTCTCAGTGGGTTTCAATTTTCAATTTTCAGCAAATAATGGTTTTCAATGATAACTTTTTTCCTTTTCCGATTTTTTTTGAAAATGGCACATTTGCTGATGATAAACATGATGATTTGCCTTCTCAAAATGATGAATTTTCCATGATTTTCCGTGTCCTTCCCTCACTTTTTGGAAGGACATCACCTCCAACGGGCGAGCCGAACTCACCGAGGGACGAGAAGGTGAGCTTCTCGCGGCAGCCCTTCACAGGACAGCGGGGCTTCTCCTCTGAGATTTTGAGTGCGGTGGACAGCGCTGTAGAATTCAAATAATAGATACTGGTAAGCTATGACAGATACTGATAGATTATGATAAGTAATAACAGATAATGATAGATGTCTAGAATGATGCATAGATATGATACCGTCTTACAATCTAACATGGCAGCATTTTTAGAAGGTAACTCATCAAAAAATGGAGGGACATGAAAGCAAATGAGGTAGTTGACCACCGTTGTGGAACCTAGCAGGTTATCACCAAATGAGAGTTTTTGAAAATTCAACATCATTCAACATATTTAAAAGTGGAAATTATTTATGTGGAACTGATCATTCTCGGTCTGTCCCAACTTAGAATGCAGTGCTTGGTGAAGAAGGCGCATGGAGATGAGGCTTACGGATCCACCACAAGAAGGATGCCCTTGAATCAGCTGTCGAGAAGCTACCTAACTGAAACTCAAAACACAGAACTGAAACTAGGGATGTATGATGTACCTTGGTGGTATGAATAATGTGAAATATCGTTCGGGTATGATGTATTCCTACTAGGGATGAGAGCTTCATACTTCCATATTTCCATATGCTTGGGCTTTGGTGGTCAAGTATGAACCTTGCAGTCAAAGGGAAATGTACACCCAATCAAATAAAATCCTCCAACCATTCAGCCCTTGCACTGACACATACTAGGTACTAGTAGATATGGCATACCGTGGATTCAACCCCCAGGAAAACATGCCAATTTATTCCTCGAAATGACACATTATCACTCACCATATATCTGGTGAGTTATACTGGCTATATTGCCTTTTAGAGTGCTTGAATCTCAATTTTCAATGGTACAACAATGAGGACAATTTTTGGATAGCCCTTCCCCAGGTCTCACCATCCCCATCTGCAGGTCTCCGTCTTCACTTTCGGTACGCATGCGCCGCTGGCCATGTGCGCTTCGAACAGCACACTCTCGTCGCCCGTGTGAGGAATGGCCATGTCGCAGAGTGGACAAACGATCACTCGCCGGTCCTGGCGGTCGATCTCAACGGTGGAAATTGGTTTATTCTGGGCAACCCAACAAGAAACTTGCCATGACTGGGGATGGTTCATAGAACCCATAAAAATACGGTGATTTTGGGAATGGTTTATGGCCTTGCGTGTACCACGTTCTTGGATTTGCCAAGGAAGAAATTGGGATTCATCTGTTCAGCAAACAAACATTGGAACTTAATCCATAGCACCCAGAAGGTTGGGAATTCTATCCACCAAAAATGGGGGGGTTCAACAAGCAAACAATGGCATTTTACACAGAGACAATGGGCTCAATAGAGAAAACATGACAAAACTCTGGTATCTAGGCCGACCGACGACCGACTTGTATGGCCATCCCAGTTTGGGCAGTGATCATGGTGATAGTTAAGTTTATTGGTGACTTATCAACTGGTATGAATCTTGAGCCCATGAATTTATGGAATGAATGGGGCCTAACCCGAGGAAGGTACCCTGCTTCTACTGCCTGTAAAGGGGTTCGATGTGGAATTCAGCGAAGTCCAATCCCGGCTTATGGAGACTTCATCAAGCTTTTTCTCTCTTGGGGATTACAAGGGCCCTGACACAGGGTATGAATCACCAGATTCAGGAGAAAAGCCTATGAGAATGCTTTGGCTCACATAGATATCTTAGTCATCTGCATTCCAACCATGGTGTGTAAAATCCTAAACAAACTACCATCGTGCGAGGGTTGCATTCACCATGTATTTGGTTAAAAGAAACAGCCTATCTATCTACCAAACAGCTTGTCAAAAACAATGTCCTGGAAATAAGCCAGCCTTTTACACAAGCTCTTTTTTCTGCTTTCACCAAACATGTGATGCTACAAACATGAACAGCTTCACCTTTCTGCCGGAGCGTCCTTGTCGCTGCGGCCTTTGCTGCACTGATGGGCTTCATACCTGCAGTGAATAGACAACTGCCCTCCCTGCAGTTCCTTCAACTGACATAGACCCTGCCAATTAGAAGGGATGCAAGACTCTTTAGACTTTTGAAGTTGTAGAGATACCGCTCCAACCTTCTTGTCAAATGTGGTTTTCCATGCATGCCAAAGGGATCTTTGGGTCATGTCTGAGGTTCAAGCCCACCCTTCTATGCAAAAGACACATACTGTGGATGGAAGAAATCTTGCACCATCTTGGATGGCTGAAACCCTAGAAATACTGGGATAAACCATCTATCAACTGGTGCAGAATTTCTTCCATACACCGTATTTGTAGTTCCTAAAACGCTTCCGACTTGTCATCCAACCATTTGTATTGCCTCAGCCGAGTCATTTCCGCTTGGATCTCAAGAGAGTTCCAGCTGAGATGGACAGCGTCAGCAGGTGGGTAAAGAAGAATGGATTGGTTTTCCAGGGAAAATCTATAGGAAACGGGTTTTATTAACTAACCACCACATGTTTTGGAGTGTCCTGCAGTTTTTTCCCCTTACACGTCCTAAAACCAATTCTGGAATCTATGTGAAATAAATGACTTCGGATGCAAATCACCATTTATGAACAGAAAATTGTGACTGTAGCTGCCACTGCTGAAAGGCCACTCAGGGCCTTCTAAGTGTCACATCAACTATATTCATCCAATCAAACAATTGATCACTCCCACAATCCTGATCCGAACACACCACGGCACCCCTCACGTCGTTCGCCCCAACAACTTTGCTTTACCGATTGGGGGTTCTCATCGATGGCTTCCGAAACACGTTTGGGTCTGCCCAAAAAAGGAGGGATAAGCCAAACATGTAAATATAACGGAAACATGTTGATTGACATTAACTAACCATGAGTCATGAGATTGTGTTCTTTTTGATGTTTTTCTCCCCATCAATTTCAAACCAACACCCACTTTGCTGT
The DNA here is from genome assembly GCA_003297045.1 of Symbiodinium sp. clade C Y103. Classification (NCBI taxonomy): domain Eukaryota; class Dinophyceae; order Suessiales; family Symbiodiniaceae; genus Cladocopium; species Cladocopium sp. clade C. Next base: position 56,924 of record BGPT01001767.1, on the reverse strand, counting down.
GGTAGCTTGATGGCAGTCGGGTCCACTGCTGTAAGCTAGTTGACTTGAAGTGCTGAGAGCAAAAGGTTTTGCCACACGCGTCGCACTCGAAGGGCAGCAAGTCCTCCCACGGAGGAAAACCGGCAGGAAAACATATAGGGTGCAGGGCCGGGCCGCTTCGTCTGAATTTGAGATCAAAATGGTGGCTATAGATCATAACAAAATGATCAGCACAGTAGTAAATTTGAGATCAACTTGGATCTACATGGTGGCTATGGATCAACAAAACTAAAATTAACATACCCCCCAAGTTGTAAATTTGAATCATCCATCTCATTGTGAAAAATGTAAAAAAATGTGGCATGACCATGCATGACAAAAACCCTGTACAATACAATGACGCAGCATGACGCGTGCCGTAGCCACCAAGTGAAGGCAACCAACTCTCTGAAGATGTGGATACTTCATGGTCCTGTTGCTTACAATAGGGATCCGAGCAATGCTTTCCGCAGTCGCTGAAGTTTGCCATGATCCCAAGCGTGTCACCACGCGAGTGGCACAGCTCAAATTGAGTGAATTGGACAAAAATATGGCTGCAGGTGGGTCTCTTAACGCAAGATGGCATCATATATGTGTCTTGACGAACATCAACGGTGCTAGAAAAATGGCTGGTCCGCGAGGTGATTTAGGGAGGGGCTCGGCTTCCATGACCAGTTTGCAAACCAAAATAGGATCGCTGCTCATCAAACCTGAATGGATGCAGCGATTTCATCCATACAAGGTAGGTAATGTTGTACAGTTTGCTGCACTTCTTCAGCGCGGTTTACTGCACAGTTTTGATTGTTCTTTGCCTCTCCAGTGCAGTGCCATACATTATTTCAAGACAACCTGCCTGTCCTTCAGCCACTTGTTCCAAGACACACCATATGCGCAAGAACCAGCTTGCAAGCTGGAACCGTTCGACCCCAGAAAAATGATCATGCCCGTACAAAGTTCTTGATCCAGGGAATTCCAAAACAGCACTTCTATCTGTATATTAATATCTATATGATATTCTGGTATATGCTGTATCTATTTTTCAACGTTTTGCCTCTGTATGTATCAAACAATATCAAACATATATGGGTTAGTCTGAAATTGGTGATACATCCAATTTTTTTGGATTATTCCCCAAACAGTTTACTGTTGGGGTTCTCAATTCTTTCTTAAGAGGTGTCCGCCTCTGTCCAGGTGGTGGTGTCCGGCTCTCCCGCTGTATGCGAATTNACTGTTGGGGTTCTCAATTCTTTCTTAAGAGGTGTCCGCCTCTGTCCAGGTGGTGGTGTCCGGCTCTCCCGCTGTATGCGAATTCATTTGTCTCCCAGTCTGGCTGGTGGTGTCCGGCTCTCCGGATCTCTGTCTTCACTTGTC
>BGPT01001767.1:30487-43738 GCA_003297045.1 Symbiodinium sp. clade C Y103 | reverse complement strand
TTCCCTAAGATGTTGGAGCAAAAATTCAACGGAGCATGTGCTGCAGTTGATGGCAGACTTTGATCATCATCTGTTTTCCATGGGGGAACTCAAGAAGACAAATTGCCAACGCAATATCAGACATGCTCATAGGTGCTGGCAATCTCAGCTGCAGCACAGCCTTAATTTCTCAATCCACCCGACCATAGCTGCCCCTAAGAGTGACATTGGACGAAAGTGGCCAAATGGCCAGCCACCCGATGTGCAGCATGTCTCCTTTCAAGATAGCTGTCAGTAGTAACTAGTTACATAGCAGCTCCCTGCATCTCCTTCAGATGTCAAAAGTCAGAAAATAAAAAAATGTTTTGGTGGTTGCAGTCCGTCACAACATCAGCTGAGGAAATCACAAGGCTATGCCACTATGTATTCCCACTGGGTTGGGGCTGAATCTTCTTTGGAGAATGATGTTTTGCCAAGCCAGTGTTTGGCTTTGCAAAATGTCATTCTCCTTTGGCGATTTCTGGAGCTACGTTGGCCTGGATGGCTACAAATTGATGTTTCTTGCTCGCAATTGGCACCCAGAAGGTTGTTGGCATAGTCATTCTTGGCTGGAAAGGACTATGACAAATAATTTAGATTTTTTGACTTGTGAGATACTTGCATACAGCCCCAACACACCCACACAAAAGCTTGACCCATGGTGATGAGAACGCTGACTTTCACCTACCAGAATCTATACCATCCAAAACGATCCTGGCTTATACCGGATTCAGATGCCACAGTGAGCAGTGTCAAAAGAAACATTGACGAGATGTTTTTCTCAGAAGAATTTACACATTCAAAGTAGATTTCAGGCATTCTGCCACTGCTCACATGATGTTGACATTTGTGTTTTCAACATCCAACATAGACGACAGCACAGCGACGGGTCTCACAGGCATGATCATCCTGACACCGTCCCCTGGACTGTCTAAGCGACACCTCCAACAAATGGTGATGAACTTGGAACTCTTGATCTTGGGAATCAACAGGTTCGAACCAAAATTTTTGACCGTAACACCTGCTGTAGAATCCTGATCTTTCCCATTCTTTCCTTTGCGTTTCTTCTTGGGTGCTTCCGTGGACGGCTCGTCCAAGACGAAGACAAGATCTTTGGCTGGGGCAATCGTAGACTCACTCTTCTTAAGAGTGTGATGTGAGATACGGATCTTGACCTGATGGTTGAGGCAGTGATCACTTGGAAGAATCTTTTCAAGATACCCTAGTTAGTTGAATAAACTGGATCTGACATTGTCCAATAATACAGATTCAACAACATATCGAACACTTGAAAACCTTCATTCAGTAAGTTGTCGTTTAGACACCTCCCCCTCATCCTCCAACTCCCGGATCACATGGTCCACGGTGGTTGGCACATCGAGGCATTCCAAACTGGAAAGATGATCTGGAATGTTCTTCTTCTCCAGCACCAGCTTGGACGTGTTCTCCAGCTTGAAGGCGAACCACCGTCCATCTGGCTCACCTGTGACTTCTTTGGCGTCCTTGGTTTGGATGATCTTGGATGGGGTACAAAAACAAACAGGGAATTCTGGGACAATGTTTTTTGGGATAGGCTTTTACTTGACAAAAGATTATAGAAAGGTTTTCCAAAGTTGATTTCCCAGATTTTTGAACCAGGGGACATTGGCACTCCCCAAAGATGCATTGTTCAAATGAACATGGGTTGACGTTCGAATATTTCAAATAAGCAAAACATGAGAAACAGATAATATGGTATGAAGATACATGTTTGGGGGTATGAATACGTTGTTCATCACNATGGGTTGACGTTCGAATATTTCAAATAAGCAAAACATGAGAAACAGATAATATGGTATGAAGATACATGTTTGGGGGTATGAATACGTTGTTCATCACGGTAACATAGGCCGAGGTGCTTGTCCATCTCTCCACTCCCCACTGCCGAAGCTGAACCTGAAACAAACAAAGGGCGGATCCAAAAAAACATCTAACATCATCCAATATACATGATACCAAAAAAATACCAAAAATAAGTCATGGAAAAAAACATCTAGCTTACAGGGGTTACCCCACCAAAAAAATACCAAAAAATATGTCATGGAACAACTCCCGGCCAGTGAAGAATTGATTCTTGCCAGTTGAGCACACATAGAGAAAGCTTCCATCTTCACCTCCACAAATGAGATCACAGGTTCAGTGGAACTTTGAGAGCAAAACAAATCTTTATTCATCTCATATATTATGTTATATTATGGTCTGATATGTCAAGATATGAAATATAATACGATCTTTTGTGAAATGTCGTGAAATACATTGTGATTTAAAATGATCTATTTGGTAGAAATGAATATTTTTTAGGTCCAGGTATAGTATAATATAGTGTGTTATATGTTGATTGCATCTGATTAATGAAACACCATGATACTTGATAATGTATTTGTTTATTTATATCACTTCTGGGACACTTAAAGTGATACATTTTGGCATATTACTATATATTTTGATATCATATAATTTTTTTGATGAACTGTTATGATATAAAATAATGTAGTATGGTATATCATCATAAAAAAATATTGTGATGTTCTAGCGGCTGAACAAAACCAAGCAACTGTTTTGCCAAAGTGGCCACTTGCTCCTTTGTCGCAATTTGCGCTGGTTCGATCTNCTAGCGGCTGAACAAAACCAAGCAACTGTTTTGCCAAAGTGGCCACTTGCTCCTTTGTCGCAATTTGCGCTGGTTCGATCTTGGCAGGTGTGGACTGCTCTGCTGCCGATGAAGACCCTGCTGGCTGTTCCCTCCTGGATTGGCATGGATTGGATCCTGGGCTACACCTGGAGCAGATCAAATTTGGTGTTTTTTAGGGTAGTNGCCGATGAAGACCCTGCTGGCTGTTCCCTCCTGGATTGGCATGGATTGGATCCTGGGCTACACCTGGAGCAGATCAAATTTGGTGTTTTTTAGGGTAGTAGTGCTCCATTCTGGTTCAAGCTCTCGTGGAGTGTGGACCCAATTGTCATTCCATCAGGACTGTATCATGGACCCAAACTCACAGAGGAACCAAAGATCAGAAACATTTACCTAAAACCATATCCAAAGATGGGCACATTAGTTTAACATGCTTCATTTTGCACTCACCAACTTTTGGGGATCGAACACTTTTAGCGACAGTCATACTCTCGTTTGGCAGGTTGGTCCTTGTTGTTCTTGTTCAATTTCTTGTTAGTCTTTTTGTTGCTGTTGCTGTTTGTTGCTTGTTTTGTTGTTTCTTTTGCCTGTCTTCCTACGTCTAGGCTGTGTGTGCCCTTAAACAATTCTGTCAGACATTGTGGCGTGCAGTTTTGCTTGACGCTGTCCCCATTTGTTTCTTGTTTTGTCCTTCGTGCTGTGACCGACGGAGGGAGGAACAGTAACATCATATAATTATATCAAAGCCTCTTCGTATCTAACAGAGGCAGGAACAATAATGTCATATGATATCAAGGCACAAGATAAAGTCTACAATTGGCAGATGTGCGTGACACAACACCAAGTGTTCTCCTGTCTTCAACCCAAAGTTCGCCGTTTGGATTGTATTTCTCATTGTGCTGTTTGATCATGGTCTCCGCCTGGTCCTTATTTTCAAGCGATCAGCCTGCTGCACACACACTTTGAAAGTACTGGTAGAGGTCACTGCAGCACCATCACGAAGAGCTTCAACCAGGGGGTCAAAGTTTGGAAACGATGGCAAATCGATCGCCCTGCTGCGACAAAGTTCATACAAGCGATTGGAGATTCGGTTGGTCAGTTCAGTTCCTGAATTTCCAAGCACCATTGAAGCACATATCGTAGACCGCCCCTGCTGGATCTCCTGATGGTGCCCAATGGCCCCCAATATCACCATACTTTTAAAAATACAAAATCAGACGAACAACTTGTGGGGAAATTCATGATTGCGGCTGGAGAATTCAAACATGTTGGATCTCAGGATATCTTTGGGTCTTTGACGTTGAGAAAAATGCGCTCCTCTACAGCAGCAAGCCCCGTGGCTCCATCGTAGGCATGTAGGTCAACCAGGGCACGTGCTTTGGCTGTTGGCACACAAAAGGCATCCATTGTTTTTTTGACAATGTCGGTTCCTGCGGCCACCTCAAGAGACCAACGAAGAATCTGAAACAAACATGTCTATTCTTTGGAATTTTGTTTTGACNTCCATTGTTTTTTTGACAATGTCGGTTCCTGCGGCCACCTCAAGAGACCAACGAAGAATCTGAAACAAACATGTCTATTCTTTGGAATTTTGTTTTGACATGTTTTGACCATTGACATTGAGTCCGTTGTTGCGACGAACCGAAGTGCTAAAGCATGTTGATGCATGTTTGGAATGATTGGACTTGATTTTAGTGAGACAAACTATGACAATGCTAGCTGTCATCCAAGATGCTGCCAAGTCACTTGCTTTAATTCCTGCACATCAGTGAAAGCACGACCGAGGTGCGGTAGAGGAACACCACTACGTGCCGGCGATGCCTGAGCTGCTTGGCACATGCATGGTGTGAGGGGGTTTATCTCTTGGGTATAGGGGTCATAATACATTTTTTGGTTCCATACCCACTAATTTTGTTCTCTACTTTTTCTCGGATTTAATTCAAGTCACTGTGTCTGGTTTCCACATCTCATTGCGTGGAAGCATTGCTACTCCATGTATCACGCCCTGCTTCCACCCCCTGCTCTGCTTCATCAGATTGTGCTTGTCCTGCCCCGAAATCACAGCAATGCCATGCAGAGCCCCATCTCGTTTTCCGTATATCGTTGCCTGGGGTTCTTGGACCATATGTTTTCAAAACAATAGTGACCCGCAAAATGTTGAATTACTTGGTGACATGTCAGNCATCTCGTTTTCCGTATATCGTTGCCTGGGGTTCTTGGACCATATGTTTTCAAAACAATAGTGACCCGCAAAATGTTGAATTACTTGGTGACATGTCAGAGACCCATAAAACCACTAGCTTTCAGGGACTGAAAAATTGAACCAGCTGCTCTGATCGGCGCCAAGTAGCAGGGTCCCAGACCCATGTCAAGCTTCTCATCTTCAAATTGCGCTCTTTGAGACGCAAGTCTTTCCTTCGTATGTGAGTTGTGATTTGAACTTTCGAGCAAAACAAACCACATTAGATTTATCATACCCAAATTCCCCTGGGATATCATTCCAATTGAAAGGGAATGAAAGACTACCCATGACCACCCCAAGCAAAACATTGATTTGAAATGGCATTATAACATGTGGCCCTTATGTTCTTCATTGTTCTTAATGTTTTCTTTTACTGTGTGCATTTTGAATTTCATTCAGCATTCGGGGATCAGCCCAAAAAAAATGGATGGGACCGGTTCCAAGAATCTCCAAGTTGTATATCACATCCCTGATGTCGGCTTCTTCACCTGCGGCACCTGTTGCTTTGCCATCATCAGACTCTCCCCCACTTTCCTCATCCTTGCACTCGCCCTTGACATCTGCGTCAGGATTGACTTTTGTTTCGCCATCATCATCATCACCCGGCTCCCTTTTCTTGACGCTGCCCTTCCTGCAAAGGAGAGGAATGGAGGGAATGAATAGAGCAAAGGATAGTGGGTTCAGTGTGATATACTGTTCACTATACATTATATTTTACTAAGTATTTTACTACTTATTTTACTACATAGTCACATAAGTGTTTTATCAATACATGGCATACTACATGTCGTGTATTTAATTCCATATAATATCAATTAATGATGTTCACATCGGCAAGCAACCATTGGTTTTCTATTGAAAAACAGTTCGCAAATATACACCAGGTCCTCTTGTCCATTTGAGCCGCTCGATTCGGGTGGATGATGATGCACACCGAGTTCTTGGGCCAATCCGTAAGGAAACAAGTGATGCATGTCAGAAAGAAGTCATACTTCTCCGAGGGAATTATCCCCACACAAGGGGCGTTCAGCCAGAGATAGATGGCATGATCATCTGCGCTCATACAAGACATCTCACCCAAAGAGTTGCGGATCCAACTTTTGGTTTTGGGCATCACTGCACTTTCTGCATGCTCAAGCTTTCCTGGAAACACCATCAAGTTCTGCTCGATAAATTCTCTCACTGTTGTCCAGGCACGTGTGTGGGAATCCTTCAGGGTTTGACGGTTTAAATAAAGTGTGTTAGATACACCGGTCCCTGATCAAATGACATTCAAACACTATTCAAATCCAACAATTTTAGACAAGATGAAGATGAATACCTTGTCAATCTATAGTCAAAAGTCAAAGGGTTTCTAAGAACATAGCCAAAAGCAAAATCTCCCAGCTTAANACAATTTTAGACAAGATGAAGATGAATACCTTGTCAATCTATAGTCAAAAGTCAAAGGGTTTCTAAGAACATAGCCAAAAGCAAAATCTCCCAGCTTAATCACTCTTGGGCAACACCCTTCACAAACAAATCTAACTTGATTAACTTTAAACATGTTTTGCTTATTGAATCATCCCTTGGGAATGAACCTGGAACAATCATGTTTCCAATTGTAAGACCCTGTCCTCCAACTGCTTCACAAGCTTGGCTCGGGATTTGACCCCTTCCTTTTCATTCCTTGGTGATCCACCCATCGATTTGGAAATTGGTTTCTACTCTTTTCATAGATCATATGACCCCATATCATCATATGATCGCCCCGGAGTTATGCAGTGACAGCTTGGCGCCAATCCCGAGTATCCAGCGTGTCCCATCTGCATGAGCGGGGGTGATGGGGCTGTTCTCCCATAGGAGTCCTAGGAACAGTTCTGAGAAATGTGCAATGATGTACATTAATAAAATCAGAGATACTTATTGAATTTAATGGCTCTCGGGGGATGGGAAAAATATTAAACAAAAGACCAAGCTTCAGAATTCGGTCAGCATCAAATTTGGCTTCGTCAGCCCGCAAGTCTTCAACCCAAGCTGCAAATGCTGCCTGGAGCGANATTAAACAAAAGACCAAGCTTCAGAATTCGGTCAGCATCAAATTTGGCTTCGTCAGCCCGCAAGTCTTCAACCCAAGCTGCAAATGCTGCCTGGAGCGATTTCACATGGGCGTTTTTTGCTTTGTCCTGCTTGTCTACCACGTACTCCTCGATGAATTCACCACGGATCTTCAGGGATAGAGGTGCAAGGTATGTCAACCATATGANGGGCGTTTTTTGCTTTGTCCTGCTTGTCTACCACGTACTCCTCGATGAATTCACCACGGATCTTCAGGGATAGAGGTGCAAGGTATGTCAACCATATGAATCGATATCAACTTTCAACTTTATTTTTTCCCGGGGTTTGTGTTCTGATTCCTCGCTGAGTAATGCTATGTAATGCTATAAGATTATAGTAAATCTTTGGATGGAAAGAAACATTCCCAGTTAGTAACATCAACCTTTGATTGATTTGTGCATGGGGGCACCTCCAACACGAAATTGATTCTTTGCCAATCAAAGGGCTCAGCGGCTTTCAAAACAGTCGTCAAANATTTGTGCATGGGGGCACCTCCAACACGAAATTGATTCTTTGCCAATCAAAGGGCTCAGCGGCTTTCAAAACAGTCGTCAAATCTGCGTCGAGCATCCTGGGCAAGTGAGACCACGTGAACCCACAAGAAATGAAATATGAAAAATATTGAAAATCAGAAAACCATAGAAAACCATAGAAACCCAATCAAACTTTGGAGGCACTTTTCAGGTCCCAAGTTTCATTGGGTTTTTAAATTCNAAAAATATTGAAAATCAGAAAACCATAGAAAACCATAGAAACCCAATCAAACTTTGGAGGCACTTTTCAGGTCCCAAGTTTCATTGGGTTTTTAAATTCCCAATGAAACTTCTGCAGCAGGAAGAAAAACCAATCAAACCTCCGAGATGGTTTTCATGATCCTGAGTTTCATGCCCTCCTACGTTGATGATCGAAATGTGATCGGTTTTTAGAATTCCCAATGAAAATCCCAGCTAAAAATCCCATCCCAGATTTTGATTGGGTTTTCATGGATTANCCTACGTTGATGATCGAAATGTGATCGGTTTTTAGAATTCCCAATGAAAATCCCAGCTAAAAATCCCATCCCAGATTTTGATTGGGTTTTCATGGATTACTCAGAAATAGATTTGGAACAGCCCATGATCCCGCAGATCAAATCTTGTGGATTGTGACGGGTTTTTTAAAAACCCAATCACAATTTCCGAGTCCCAGCCAAATATTTTCGGCGACCCTCGATAAAATCACGGTGTTAGCCAAATGTTTTCGGCGACCCTCGATGAAATCACCTTGCTAGCCAAATATTTTTGGCGACCCTTGACTAGACACCATTAGTAGCCAAATGTTTTTGGCTAGATTTGGCCATCAAAGTAACAATCCTAAGAATCTTGCAAAGACAAGACACCCTTTGAAAAATAACTTCTCGTGTTTCTCCACCACTGGGGCTGGGAAGTTCTTCGTCAGCTTTGGTTGGAGCCAAATCCAAAGGCAGCAAATGTCATGGAGAAGGTAGTGTGATTCATCATCCAGCTGCGCTTGTTTCTGCAGGGGGTTGAAACTAGACATGTTTTCATTATCATAATGCTTACATATGAGACTCCAAGAACGGGATCCTGAAACCAGTTTTTTTAATAGGCTATGATTTTTTTGGATTCCCTATTTTGAAAAAATGCCATATAAGAAAACATACCCAAAGATACCAAAACTGTGACACCCCTGATGATGGCAGTCCTTGGCCTTCAAGGTAGCTTCAGGGCTCGCTCGTCTCATGAAGTCCTGGATGGAAACGTTGAAACTTGGCTTGGTGTTATGCTTCTACCAACATCTACTTGGGGAGAAATTATGCTTAACACCATTTGACTGATGATGGGGCCCTAAAATCCAAAGCATTGAGTTCTTGGGCAAGAGTCATCTGCAGCTCTTTTCATGTAGAGCTCCGCCGTCTCAGCTGTTGTTGTAAGAATCTCCTCAAAAATCTCCCGTGGTACTTCGGAGATTCTTGCCGGGTTGTGGAACCCGGCACCCAGAAATCTTGTGATAGGATCTCCAGAGGCAAGCCTTCCAAGACATGTTGCATTAAATTATCTTTCTGAATCTTTCCGACAATACAGGAGTTTGTGAACCTTTTGTGGCAAAAAGGAAACCATCCACATCCACACCTGCCTGACTGCTGGTGAGGATACGAATCGTAGTGGCGGTGGATCATATCGATCAGCGTCTTGTTGCACCTCAACCTTGGGTGAGCTTGCAGTCTGTGACTTGGCAAATCGGGCAGCGAAAAAGAAAAGAACCCATACTTACAATTCTAAGAGTAAGAAAAATCTATTATATTTCCAAGTAATGTCAAAAGACAGGTTGAACAGCAGATTCTTCCGGGCTCCGTCCAGACGGTGGCGTTTGACGGTTGTCATCTTATTGTATTCTGCACAGGTCTTGTTGAGGAGGTCTTTGAGAGTAGCTTTGGAACGCCCCATCCTTCTTTCAACAGAGATGGCGGATTCAATGTCTGCGAACATATGGATGGGGCTCGGTGCTTGTNTTTGAGAGTAGCTTTGGAACGCCCCATCCTTCTTTCAACAGAGATGGCGGATTCAATGTCTGCGAACATATGGATGGGGCTCGGTGCTTGTTTTTCTGAGGTGATCCATCCAAGTTCTTAGCTGTTCACAATATACCCCTGGTCCGAGGAAAAAAATCCATACAAATTAATGTCTTGATAATTTTTGGGTGCCAAAAAAATCAATAATCAATAATCCCCAGCCAAGCTGCTCAGAGAGTGTAAGAAGTGATGCCCTGGGTTTCCAAAATGCTCGTACGTACATCGGATCCATCTGAAACTGTTCAAAGTTGGTGCTAGCTCCCTTATGTCAGCCTCTGACATCTCAAGCTCTGCGCAGAATCCCGTGATGCTCATCATGAGGATGATTTTCAGGAATCCATCATTTATTCCAACGGAATATGGTTCCAGGGATCTCGATCCATCTCCATACGGAAACTTNTCCCGTGGTACTTCGGAGATTCTTGCCGGGTTGTGGAACCCGGCACCCAGAAATCTTGTGATAGGATCTCCAGAGGCAAGCCTTCCAAGACATGTTGCAAAAAAATATCTTTCTGAATCTTTCCGACAATACAGGAGTTTGTGAACCTTTTGTGGCAAAAAGGAAACCATCCACACCTGCCTGACTGCTGGTGAGGATACGAATCGTAGTGGCGGTGGATCATCTCGATCAGCGTCTTGTTGCACCTCAACCTTGGGTGAGCTTGCAGTCTGTGACTTGGCAAATAGGGCAGCGAAAAAGAAAAGAACCCATACTTACAATTCTAAGAGTAAGAAAAATCTATTATATTTCCAAGTAATGCCAAAAGACAGGTTGAACAGCAGATTCTTCCGGGCTCCGTCCAGACGGTGGCGTTTGACGGTTGTCATCTTATTGTATTCTGCACAGGTCTTGTTAAGGAGGTCTTTGAGAGTAGCTTTGGAACGCCCCATCCTTCTTTCAACAGAGATGGCGGATTCAATGTCTGCGAACATATGGATGGGGCTCGGTGCTTGTNTTTGAGAGTAGCTTTGGAACGCCCCATCCTTCTTTCAACAGAGATGGCGGATTCAATGTCTGCGAACATATGGATGGGGCTCGGTGCTTGTTTTTCTGAAGTGATCCATCCAAGTTCTTAGCTGTTCACAATATACCCCTGGCCCGAGGAAAAAAATCCATACAAATTGATGTCTTGATAATTTTTGGGTGCCAAAAAAATCAATAATCAATAATCCCCAGCCAAGCTGCTCAGAGAGTGCGAGAAGTGATGCCCTGGGTTTCCAAAATGCTCGTACGTACATCGGATCCATCTGAAACTGTTCAAGGTTGGTGCTAGCTCCCGTATGTCAGCCTCTGACATCTCAAGCTCTGCGCAAAATCCCGTGATGCTCATCATGAGGATGATTTTCAGGAATCCATCATTTATTCCAACGGAATATGGTTCCAGGGATCTGGATCCATCTCCATACGGAAACTTTGTCACCACAGCATCATGAGAACTTTTGTATCCGTTTTGAGCGAATTCTCGAAAATAGATGCTGAACTGCGAGTTGTTGGGGAAGTCTTAGATGGAAGCAAGACAGCAATGTTTGATACATCCCCCAACACCAACGATGCCTTCATCACATTAACAAGATGGACCACTTCCAATTGTGCACCCACCACTTCTTATTACATTCCCTGATGTTTTTTGGCTGGGGATGCTGCTGCAAAAAATTCTGAGAGTGATCCAAGGTACATCCATTCTTTGACTTGGCCGAGTAGTCGAAAGCATCCAACGGCAGCCAGAAGTCTTTGACCGAGGCATTTGGGACACTTGTCATGAGATTCGGTGGAGGCGGGTTCTCAGGGATAACATCGTAGATTCTCCTCAAAACCTCATCAACAGTTGATTCACTTGTCAACCCTAAGAACTTTTTGATTATCACCAATTCAAGTCAGAAAAAATGGGAACAACTGATAACAAAAAAATGACTTCAGTCTATGCCAAGCAACTTCCGTCATCTTCCCACGATCCTCGTACACTTCATTCAGATGCGTCCCCAGATTCTTGGAAGCCACAACCTACTNATGACTTCAGTCTATGCCAAGCAACTTCCGTCATCTTCCCACGATCCTCGTACACTTCATTCAGATGCGTCCCCAGATTCTTGGAAGCCACAACCTACTGTGCTCAAGATGACATTTCATATTATTGTGGTGTATGAAAAAAAAAGCACAGTGGGGTGTACAAAAAGAAACAGGTTGCAGCCCCAAGTTGGGCCAGGAACTGTGTCCAGGTAAGCGCACAGCTTATCAACCAAAGCTGTGAACGATGTGGAACCCTCATCCTGACAATCCTCCATGTTGGAAAAGGCGGATGGCGGAAGGTCTCAAAGGCAAGCACCAAAAGCCCAGAAGCCAATAGATATATTTACGACCAGATACTACATACGAGAATATGATCCAAGGATTTTGTTAGAACATACATGTGCAAGTTGTTAACAATGGTTAGTATGCATTTTGATGTTGATGTTTCTTTATTTCTTTGCTGGAAGTTGTGGTTTTGAATCTGGCATTGGGTCATCTTGGGCCGAGAATAAATGGGCCCAGATTGGATTGGATGGTTCTGATGGAACATTCAGGACTTCTCATGGTCACGCAAAACTCTGCACAAAAAAAAACTTTTCCCACCTCATCATCCCCAAGCTTCTCAACATTTTGTTGAAACCCAAATATCGGTGACCAAGACTTGGTTCAGCCATGTCCCCTTCCTCGGTGAAACACGACCTGCAGCACATGTGGCTNGCTTCTCAACATTTTGTTGAAACCCAAATATCGGTGACCAAGACTTGGTTCAGCCATGTCCCCTTCCTCGGTGAAACACGACCTGCAGCACATGTGGCTTCGGCCTCGGAGCTCGATCTGCCAGATTAAACTGGCACCAGCGTTGCCCACCACGAGCTACATTTCTTAGAAATCGAATCCTCTCGTATGGCTGCAAATCTCTGTCCTCCTGCAACAAGCTCCTGTAAAAACTCACTGCTCTCTGCATGTGAGGAAAATCCTCGGCCAACTCATCCGCTAGAAGTTTGAGTTCCTCCTTTCTTTCTGGAGAAAGCCATGGACCAATGCTGGGTGCAGAATTTGCATTGGCCAAAAAATACCTCGACTCATCGACCAAGGACTCCGGCAAAACAAGCAATGGATTCTGTTGTAAGAATCCATCCGACATGTGCTGACGGACCAGTGCGAAAATGTCCAACTGATTCTCATCCTGCCTCAATCTTACAGGCATCTGTTCATCCATTTCCAGATCCTCACCCGGCGGAATGCCTGTCAGGGAACCNTGCGAAAATGTCCAACTGATTCTCATCCTGCCTCAATCTTACAGGCATCTGTTCATCCATTTCCAGATCCTCACCCGGCGGAATGCCTGTCAGGGAACCAGTCTTAAAACTAAAATGTAGTTGTCCCAAGATGGCCCCCACAAAAATGAGCCTTTGCTCTTAAAGTTTTGTTTGCATACCGAGTCTGTATGGTTCCCACTTTTGAAAAAAAGAATTGAAGCCCAAATGAAGAGCACATACTTTTGACATCTAGTGTGGCCTTCCCGTGGAATGAAAGTAAAGGACTGTGGAACCTTTTTCTGTTCTTCTCCTCTTTTGGCTTTGCGATCCCTGTAGGCATTCTTCAGTGTCACCGACTGTGGAAGAAGGCTAACCCAGTCACGA
>BGPT01001767.1:9104-27177 GCA_003297045.1 Symbiodinium sp. clade C Y103 | reverse complement strand
CAAGGTTAGAAAAGAGAGGCGCAAGGTTAGAAAAGAGAGGTCAGCAAGGTTAGAAAAAAGAGGCGCAAGGTTAGAAAAAAGAGTCGCAAGATGTCGCAAAGTAAAAAAAAACAGGCGCAAGGTTAGAAAAAAGAGGTGAGCAAGGTTAGAAAAGAGAGGTAGCGAGGCAAGGTTAGAAAAAAGGGTTCCAAGGTTGAAANTGAGCAAGGTTAGAAAAGAGAGGTAGCGAGGCAAGGTTAGAAAAAAGGGTTCCAAGGTTGAAAAAAAGAGGCAAGGTTGAAAAAAAATGACGCAAGGTTCAAAAAAAGGGGGGGCCGAGATATTTCACGGGATTTCATGGGGGTTTCATTGGGGTTAATATCCTTTTGATCAGCAAACCTGGCTGTTGAAAATCCCAGATCGTTCGTGATGGGAATCCCAGGTCGTCCTGGAGGCAGCGGGAATGGGCTGCCTGGTTGGTGTTTGTGAATCAATCCATTGGTGAATTCATTACAAATAATAAGACAACGATGAATAGTTTTATAAGTAATCCACAATACAGGACTTACAATGAATCCATTGGTGAATCAATCCATGTTTGTAGGACTTATGAATAGGAAAACGCTTCCAAATAATCTATGGTTTTAGTGGCAAAAGTTCAGAAACCATCCCTTCCCCTGATAATTGCCCCCAAAACTTAAACTGAAGTTGGTTTTTGGATCCAGCCATTTTGGAGGTCCAATATATGAGGTGCTTTTAATCTTAGAGGGATGGGATTGCAAACACAGCGACGTCAACAACCAGCCTCTCCAGAAACTTCCGCTCCTACGGCACTTGCAGTGGGGGTGTAAAAACAGCCAAAATGGGGACAAAGGTTGTAGTGGCGATTTAACCAACAAAAATCAGGATGTAACCAGCCATAAATGGTGGCAAAATGGCGGTATAATGGGAATATAATGAGAATATAATGAGGATATAATGTTCACGAACCAAAATGGGAACTTGATTTAGAAAATATGAGTCTGGGTAAAGAAAGAGACTGAGGGAACCACCGGAACCATGGTCACTGCAATTTCAGCTTGAGGAATTGATGCATAGCCTGAGAGATAACCACAGAACATGAGTATTGAAAAAAACTAACCAAGGATTTCAGCCACAGAATATGGGATTGAATTAACAGTCAGAAATGGGCTTCGAAGATTTCTTAGAATAAAAAATTGAAGCAACTCGATCATAAAATAAGAGGTACTCAACCAAGAATGGCTGCAAACAACATACCTTGACAACAACCATGAACTACCGTGTACCATGTGAGCAGTGTCATGAACACACAGCTAATTATCTGCTTCAGATTGGGACTTGCATCATCCAAGTCAACTCATTGAACACCCAGACTATTGTCGAATTTGGCTCAGGTGTCCCAAGAAAAATGCTGAGAAGTCAGTTCTACACGGGGACCAGCTGGTCATCTTCCCAACTGGTCAGTTCTTCATCCGACAAATTCCCAGCGTTGTTCAACTGAAGCCAGGCCTGATTTGGTGGTGGAAATCTCAAGCCTCGGATCTCGATGGGCGGTACCGGTCCCTCAGTAGGGTTGGGATATAAAACTGGCCAGTGATGATGAATCGAAAGGAATGGAAAGCGTGGCCAATAAGAGAGGATCATCAACAATGATCAACAATAACCAAGCTAATTGTCTGATCAACAATCATCAAGCCAACCAATAGCAGTAACAGATCAGCAACCCAACTGTCCAATCAACAAGAATTCGATTGGACGACCGGCCAAGCTAGCAAGTCGTCTTGTATTTCTTGTGAACATTGATTGGTATTAGGCATTAGGTCCAAGAAACCACACAGAAGTGGGCCCCAGGTCGTAACTTGGGCTAAAGCTATAAGATATGTCCCCAGCTCAATGAGTGGTCCGTAACAATGGTTGGTGTTTTTTCTGTCCCTTGCCGAAAAAAAGGGGCCCAGTAGCCCACTTTAAACATCTTTAAAATGGCAGCCATTCATCGGGGTGCTCACAGAAAACTGATTCCTTAGATTCAAACCACGTGTCAACGTAAACTACATCGAAAGTTAGGAACAGTTGAAGTTCTTAAAATTGCCTTTCCGTCTCTTAAGTTTGCTATCGCTGGATTTGGCCCTGAAAATCCACTGAACAAAATACTTCTTGAAAATCAAGCACATGACCTCCAGTGTTCTCAATTTAAGGACCCAATGGACCCACAAATAGCTCCTCATTGTAAGGACCTTTCACCATAAAGACCCAAGGATGACGGGTTGGAAACTAGTCTGATGCCTGGACCGTGGTTCAACATGCCAGTTAGTGCAGGTTGTTTCCCTCATGCGATGGGCCCCATAAGTTGGGGCATCTAAAACATCTATGGCTCAGAAATGGAGTACCGTTTTGGAGCCACAATCAATCTATGTCTACTATCATTCCCATGATTGTTACTTGATGTTACTTGCAAAAATGTCATTGTTGATATCAAGATATATCAAATATCATCATCATCATCATCATCATCATCATCATCATCATCATAATCATAATCAAAACCATTAAATCACCATGAAAACCCATTAAATCACCATGAAAACCCATAAAATCACCATGAAAACCCATAAAATCTGAAAAAAAAAAAACATACCTCCCGGGCAGTCAACGTGGGTTTTTCCGCGCGGGCCCCCTGGCTCGCTCTCATCGGACATGCTGTCGTCCGTGGAAAAGAACTGGCCTGGCGGAGCCACGGGGCTCGACTGAGATGAGGGTCCCAATGACTTACCATGAGATTATGGGTAGTTATGGGTAGTATAAACCATGCAAATATGGGCGGTTGATTAAAAAGCGCAATACTAACGTTAATGGTTAATATGTATGTTAAGATCATCGGATAATAGTTCTCGGGACAATATGAAGGGGATAGCATGGAATATATGGGGATTTACAATCAAACCTAGGGATATCCAGCCATATTTTGCGAGAAATGGTGTTTTCTGGTGGATCAAAGATGGGGTGAAGCATTCATGGTTGATAACCCCACGATAGTGACGGCATCAGCTACTTAAATGCTACCCCCAAAACAAAGTTTTCGATAGGGATTATTTATCCGGGCCAAACATCAACTCAAAAAAGTGATAAAAACTCTTGTTGGAATTTTCTATCCGAAATGAGTGAAGATATTTTTTGAACCACATCCACTCTGGATGAAACTGGTAGAAAGACGTGGATTGGATGGAAATTGATCAAGAAAATTCACCCACCGAAATAGTGCAACTGGACAGGTTGTCTGAGATTTGTTTGAGCATACAACATGTCTCCCTGAAATATTTTCTTGTACCAAAACCCATACCAGAGACAAATCGTGGGGAACACAACTGACTGACCTCCCTCACATGAGAAAAACAATTGACAACTCTTGCCCCCTGTGTTTTCATAATTCCTGCAGCTTACATCCTTAGTGCAAGATCCTAAGTGTTGCAAATTAAATCTCATCCCGTGTTGGATTCTTCTTCATCTTCGGGTTCCAAAGTTGGGGCTTATGATCAGATCGGGAGATGGGATTCTTCCAATTTCGAGTGACGAAATCTCGACTAACTACCCATTTGATTGCTACTAGTACATTGTCGGAAAATCATGATTTTCCACTCAATTCCTATGAATTTCCTGGGATTTATCCCCGGTAAAAGGTGTTTCGGTGAAAATCCTCCCGGTTAACTCCAGCCACCTGCTAAGGAGATCCGAGAGCTTTTCCTCCGTGCTTTCAGGCGCGCTTTCAGGTGCCTGCAACATTTTTTCTGGATTTCACCGGAAAAACTAGGGGATACGACCTGTGAAACTTCGGAAGCTGCAAGACTGTGGGCTTTGGGGATTGAACCCGTGAAAATTTTCTTTTCAGAGATTTTTGCAGACAAGAATCCTGATTTCACCCAAAGAGATTGGCTTAGTCTCTATATAAAACTGGTTTTCTGTGTAGGAAGACATCTTCAACCTTGTTAAACAGCGGCACATGAAAAATGCTCGGAAAAGAATCTCCTCTCAGCTTCCCCGATCTTTCCCATCGCTGCTTTTTCCCACCTTCGCAAGAGATCTATGGCGATGTAAACGATCGCCACACCTGAGATGTGTCGTTACCCACCGGGGGAGATGGCTGGTAGACGACCCTTTTTCCCAGGTTTCGGCTGTTCTTTATTGACGTTGATTTGGAGGTTTCCAATCCATGGGGGTACCCCCAAATCATCCAAATCATCTAGTTTTACGGGGTTTTCCATTGTAAACCATCCAGCTATTGGGGTACCCCTATTTATGGAAACCCCCATTTGATGATTTTTTGGCAATCGACCGGCCAAGGAAATCTCTGCCAATGACCACGATGGAAGACGTGAAAACAAGCCGCTCTTTCGGCTTGGAAGCTGTTGGAAACTGGGAAAATTCAGTACTGCCTGGGAAAGCCCCGAACCCAATGGAGGTTTGAAAGGGAGAATCATCGAACTAAATGGGTTACCTTCCATTGCCACTTTGATTGCCAGAGTAGTAGTAGCCCTCGATGTTGGGATGCAGAATCATTCGTACGCAAATGTGTCATAGCACCAATAAAAATATGATGTATACTACCCAAACATGATGAGGTACACTTTGCATAGGCACATATGTAGATACACGTTTTATGTACAGCCAACATCAGCCAACACTATAGAACTCCAAGTGCAGCCCTGCAAGCTCTCCAAAATTCAGAACAAGCTCATTCCACCAGATACAGAGAGAGAGAGAGAGAGTTCGGTTTGCTGCAACCCAGTGGACGTCACTGGCCATCATCAGTTGGAATCCAACCCTCCCAATTTCAGTGCCCCCCAGGTGAAGTTGGGATCTCCAAAGATTGAGCACCAGGTGGGAAAGTGACTCGTTGCTGCCGTCTTCTTGTAGTAGTGTCATATAATTGGGTACAAGGTGGTGCCCCCCCGAACTGAAATGTTGGTTGGTTTGGTGTTGTTTCAACCAATTCACTATAGATACATCCACCAAAAAACCCAACAGTGAGTCTACTTCAGCTAACTTAGCTGACTCAACCGCATTATCCCATTGAATCAGCAGGATTTGCTTGAAAAATACTTCAGTTAGCCAACTAAATCCCAATAAATAACCATTGTTTGCTAGATCAGATCCCATTAAACCACCATTTTCTCTTGGTGAAATCACCATGAAATCACCATGTTTGCGTTCACTGGAGCAGTTCCACCCACCCCCACCTATGAGGACCACATGGGCAGTGGCCTCAGTTGGGGAAATACCCGAAGGAAAATGGAGGGTTTGAACGGAAAACCCATAGGAAAACTACGGGGAAATGTGGGGAAAATATGGGAAAATGACGGTTTCTAGTTGGGAAAATCATCGAACTGAAGGGATATTCCGGCAATGGAGGCGAGTACCAAAAAAGAAATGTGCAAAAATGTACAATCTCTGCAATCTCTTCTCCTGCTGGGAGAGAGTTGATTCAACTTGCGGGCCATTTGGGACGAGAATCATGAGGCAACCGATTGCCGGCATTCAGCGTCCATTTACACTCATGTACCAGGTTTTTTAAACATTCCTTGCCCCATATTTTCAGCGGTCATCTCCCCATGTCGCTTGGTCAAATCCCCTGGAGTTTGATGATGAGATCCACATTTTCTGATGTACCCCTCTTAGTTTTTTAGCCTCTTGTTTTTTTTCCAAGATCCGCATGTCAAGTTCATGATACATCCAGACCATCCAGACCCATCTCAAGGATGGGACGAAAAGAAAGATGATATTCCTGTCGCCCTGTCGAGCCTCATACTCCTTAGTTGCGATCATGGCGGGATAGAGTAATGGACCCCATTTTTTTCGGAAAATCGACCACGGAAATCCAGAGTCAAGGTACCATTCCAACCCTACTTGGTGGATGGCCCAATGTCCAGCTAATGAGATTGGTTTAAGGCAAAATCTACCAAGCCCTATATTTCATGGCTAAAACCATGGGTTCCGGAGTTCCGGAAGAATATCCCGCATTCCAATCCATTGAGTGTGAATTATGTATCAATATATATATATATATATAATATATTATATATTATATATATATATTATATATATTATATATATATATTATATATATATTATATATATATATATTACATATATATTATTTATATATTATATATATTATATATATACATACATACATACATATCGTGCTTTGCAACACAAATACTATATTTACATATCCCACCATCCCTCGTTGATATCAACCACCCCCATTTCAGCAGGTCCCAAATATGGGGATTCGGCCACTACATCTGCCATGGTTTCTGGTGTTGGTCCATGTGAACGGGAGTATAGGAGTATGGAATTAATATGTATATACATGTATCATACATATATATATATATATATATGTATGTATGTATGTATGTATATATATATATGTGTACTAGTTACTGTAGGTGGTGATTCATAGATTCCCCAAATGTATATATATATACTCCCCACATACACATGTTTATATGTATATATATATATATGTATACATGGAAAAATATGTATAGTTGCAATATTCTTGCATGAGTACTGGTAGGTAGGTAGGTAGGTAGGTAGGTATGTATGTATACATATACACACATACATGGCCTATACATATATGATGATGCTTTACACCCCCTAAATCCTAGGCTCCCAGGCGCTGTGGCTACGATTGCTATCCAGGAAAATCCCATTCTGCGGCGAAACCGGCGCTGAAAGGTTGAGATCCCGGCGACGGGAAACGACGGTTTCGCATCTCACGTGGTGGTCAAAACGAAACGGAAACCCAAACGGTACCCGAAGTTATCTTACTTGTGCTTAGTAGGGAATGGGGGAATGACCTATAATAACCATTAATAATCATCCCATTCCCCCATTCCCTACTAAGCACCAGTGAGTTATAGCAGGTGAATGGATGTGAATAAACTGAATAAAGCCCAAAATATGGCAAGAATAGGTATTGACTGTTTTGACCCATCCCCATTCAACATAACTAACTTGGGGTTACTTCAGATCTGGCTATGGGTCGAGCCATTAAAACCCTGGACGATCGAAGTTGGAAGTCCATCTTGTGTATGAACCATCCAATGATTGGGGCATCGAAGTTTTGACCCATACCCATATGTTAAGATGAGATATCTGTATATCTGTACTTGAATTGCTTCACAAAAAAAACAAAACTTACAGCTGAAGTTAGATTTGCGTGGCTATTTGTCCTCTGTCTGAAACGATACACTCCGAACACAAATAATCTTTTTTTGGAGAAGGAACCCACAAAAGAAGCTCCCTCTTTGAAAGGTGAAGTAATTCAAGTTGAAATCTTGTGAGATGCACATATATACAATCATATACATAGCTACAATGTATTAGTATCATAATCTACTATTACCACTATCATTGGTATTATTGTTGATATTGTTGTTCTTGCTATCATCGTCACCATGATTATTATCAGCTCATGGTAAATTCTCTATGTTAACTTGGAGGAGGGTACCGCCCCCTTCCATTCCCATCAAGTTCCCATTGCCCTCCGGTAATCAAACGTGGCAATGGAAAATCCACCATTTACAGTTAAATTTCCTCTGAGACCCTCCATTTATTTAAAAAAATCCTGCTAGCCACGTTTGATTACCAGAGGGTAAATCCCATGAAATCCCATGAAATCACCATATTCCCATCATATCGAAGTCGAACTCCCACGACTTCCCGCTGAGGCACCGAACCCCCAGGGCTTCAGCCAGGCTTTCATCACCGGCCAAGAGAAAACCAAAGTAGCAATTGCTGACCTCCAAGGGTCGGATGGCGACAGTTTGAGCCTCTGAAACCATGGGAAAACCCATGGGAAAAGATGGGGAATCCACGAACGAAAAACGGAGGTTTCGAGCTGGGAAAGGCTGTTGCGGAGAGTGGAGATCTTGGGATTCTTGTGCCCAACGTGTTTAACCGAAATCGACAGGAGAACATTCCGAACTTTATTGGGAAGGTATGGGAAGATCGTGAGACATCAGCCATGCGGGCGAAACTTTGCGGAAATAGTCAAAAATCGTGGAAAACAATCGAAGAACTAGGAAGGAAGAAGTAGGTGGGGAAAAATTATCTCAAAAAAATTGCTTGGGCATCAAATATCGGAACATTCACAACAAGAAATGCAAATTTGGGGGACCCCTCTTGGTGCTTGATACCCAGTTTCGACCCATGCTTTGATGAATGACCCACAAAATGGATGTTTCATTTAGCTGCAAGAGTGAGGGTTGAATACGGAAGCCTGGGTAGAGCCATCAAGAAACCAGAATGAATGACCAGCAAAGTTTCATTTGGACTACCAAAACTCCTCTAAGATGGCTGCAAGAAACGTGGTCGCCCATTCCAACGGGATTTTTTGCCAAAGGGGTATCTGAATTTCAACAGGGAAATCGGGAAACTGCCCCATCGAGCAGGTGAAGTCAAAAAGAACTGCCAAGCACCCTGGAAATGGTTGACAATGCTGTACAAATGAGTGTGTCACCCATTGGCATAAAAAGCAACCAGAAATGAAACCCTGCCGTGTCACATATGTTTGTATGGGTCCTATCATCACTGGCTGATTTTGGCTCCTAAAATTCACCACTTTCAGCTGGACTAAAGAGCCCAATCTGAGTTTCAAGCAGTGATGATGAAAACCAACACCACCTGAAATGCCAAGTCCTCTGGGACCCCCACATGGTGTCCTACCAGGAAAGGATGACCAGAATCTGTTGTCCAGGTTAGAAATGTTGATCCATCCCCAGCCGGAGGTACCGACATGGGGCACTGATCGCCAGGAAAAACAACTCTACAGTAACAAAGTTGTCAGAACAGCCTCGGTGGTGGCGACCAAAGACCTCTTTTTCAAAAGCAAATCATGCCAAAAAATGAGGTAGTTCTACCGCTTGCCATGTCTGCGAGGTTGGGCACCCATGAAAAATCGTACTCAATTCCTAGTTCCTAGTTGCCCTCAGGTAATCAGACATGGTTTGCTGAAAAATATTGTAACTGATTTCCATTTGTTTCAAGTTGGGATTTCCCATGCTTCATGATATACCGTCGGGTAATCAAACTGGAGCACACCACCAAAAAAATACGGAAACATAGTGTGTTTACCACCATTGTTAGGCAGTTTTGGTGGCGTATGTTACTTTTCTAGGTGGTTCTTCCTTTTTGGAGATGCCTAGCTTTAAAAAATTACAGCCCCAGACATGTGGTTTAAGAAAAAAAAACATCAAAAAAACGATCTCGTGAAATGCGGATATCCACCATAGCTCCATCCACAAATCTATGAAATCAGCATGAATTTGAACTCACCATCAAATCACCCGGAATTTTTATCCCCGGGCCGGGTCCCCGAACTGATGGCATCAGCAAAGGTCCAAACCTTGGCATGATTTTTCGGCATGTCTTTTTCTGAGATTACTACACGTATATAGATAACTTCTAGATATATCCCTTGAACTATTCCAGTTCTAAGGGCTTGCAGTTTCTTGATGACCTACCAGCCAGGTCACCGGTCTTCGAAAATATCATTGGTCAAAAGGACCAAACGTGCAGGTCATTCTGCCATACATCGTGTTTTCCTCCAATCGCAGGTGTGAGGCACCAGAAGGACTGACCTTTTGTTCTGCCAGCCCAGATCGAATTCATTTCGACTTTCAATCATTTTTTCGTGGTGATATCCAGAATTAGAAGTGGGATAAGTAGGGTTAATCCACTAACAAAACTGGAGTGAACTACCCTCTGGTAATTTGCTACATAGCCATTGAAAATAGCCATAGAAATAGTTGATTTTCCCATTAAAAATGGTGAATATCCATAGCTATGTTAGTTTACCAGAGGGTATATGATGATATGATATATGGATTTGTCACTTATGGGAAAGCCCGCAAATTTGATATAAGTGGCATTAGTAGGGTTAATCCACCAACAAAACTGGAGTGAACTAACCTAAGCTACTTCGGACTCTTCGGTACTTCACCCGACGGGCCCCCAGACTCTCTCTGAATCTGTCGGGGAGCGTCCTGCAATGACATCCTACTGGGAGGACCATCCCACTGACAGTCACTGATTGATGGGTTTATACACCAGTTACCCTCTGGTTATTTAACATAGCCATAGAAAATCCCCTATTAATGGAGATTTTAATAGGAAAATCATCCAAAATTGGCCATTTTCCATGGCTATGTTAAATTACCAGAGGGTATAAAGGGGATAACCCCACTGAATGGGGACTTACGAACTAGGTTTATGACCCACATACCAAGTGGGATGATGCTCCAAGGATTCTGTATAGGCCAGGTTTTTTTTGGAGTGCGTTCCAATATGTTTTTACTTTTTTTGCTGGCGCCACTTTTTTTTTTGTCCCCAACAGTCATAGTCAATGGTTGACTTACAATAATTCACCAAACATTCATTTGGGACTATTTCCGGCGCCATCATTTTTGATGAGATAGAATTAGTAATGCACCCAGATAATCAGGTTGAAAAAATAAAGGTTCCAGTTTGGTATACCAGTTATTATCATGTACCTATTTGTTGAATGAGGGTCGAATGAGGGTCGAATGAGGATTGAATGAGGGTTGAATGACGGTTGAATGAGAGTTGAATGAGGGTGACCCTTCCATTCATCAACCAACCAGTCGAAAAGACATCTATCCATAAAATATTGTTGGTTGCATTCCCTTTGTATTCCATGATACCACCATTTGTGCGGTTTTTATCCACATTATTGATCCATGGGCCCGGATGCACACAGCCACCAGATCCTCCAATTTCAGATTGTACAAGGAGGTCTCTAGCACTTCCACCAGTCCTCTGACGTGCTCTGCGCGGATCAGCGGTGCAACATGTGGATTTTACACCCTCAGTACGACACAGCAAAATCCAACTAGAAAGTGGACATGGAAATTCTCAAGCACATATTTTCGTAGCACATGTGTATATATATATATATGTATATCATATATATATATAGAGAGTTATGTATTTGAAACAAAAATTAGTTCATGTGGAATCACTGTGTATCAAATCAAGCTGGTGACATTCTTTCAATGATCGCTATGAAAATAACCACAGCAAAACGTGCAGTTGATCCAACCAGAATTTGGGAATTCAAACAAATTCCTGATTGGCAGCTAATGTTTGAATTTTGTTTTGCAGTCTTGTGGACAGGCGCATCAGGAGATTTGAGCATCCACGACGCCAAATGCAACAAGAAACATGTTGTGGCATTTTTTGTTCCCCGATGAAAATGAAACAAAAATGATAGCCAAACAAAACTATGAAGCATGTTTCTCCATTCCTACACATCAATGTCTACTTCAATTGTTAAACGATTTCTGGCGTCTTTCGATTTTTTTCCATTTATGTATCCAAAAGTTCACTCCAATGGCTCACTCTTGCCAGATGCTTTTCACAAGACACGTTTCAAAACGGTCTCTTCTCACCTAAAGGATCCCTCAACACAGGCCCAACCATACTCCCAACATGATCCCTACAAAGGCTCAACATAGAACAGAAAAATTGTTTATTGGATGTCTGGAGCTAACACTCTGGTGCGGGCGGTTGTCGTCGCGAAGCGACCAGAATAATAGTTCTTTGATGATGACGATTATTACTATTGTCGTTATCATTATTGTTTAATATCACTATTACTACTATTACCACTATCATTATTGATAATATTTCTTCGATGATGATGACGATGATCATGATGATGATGATGTGGGCTATGATGTACACAATCTCGCACTCAAAATGGAAGCCACGCGACGCAGGGCAAGAAAAAGCATAAATCTCCCCCACACGGAAAGGTACCGCCAAGCTGGAAGCCAGAAGAAAAGAATGGACACAGCGGTGATTGAGACTTCGACCAATTCACCCCCCCGCACCAACACATCATAAACCTAAACAACCAAAACTGCGCACTTTTTCGCACTGTAACCGAAAAAAAAACAAAAAAAAAAACTTCCTACGACAGTCCGAAGAACTCACTGGACCCCATCCCATTTCTCCAAAAGGTTTGCGTGGCGTCATGTGGGTACCCCAGTCGTCACCATGGTTGTTTCAATGCTAAAATGATCATCCATGGTCCATGACTTGGGAAAGCCCAAGTAGGATTTCCCATCTCCTGCGAAGTGTTCGAAGGAGGTGGCGAAGTAGTCGTACAGCAACTTACTCTGATCTGCCATGGACTCACCCAGGCCGTCAATCAATGAGGTGGTGACCTGGCGCTGTGCTGGCCTGTCCGGCTGCTAAGTGAAGCGAGCTAAGACCCAGGAAAGCTGGAAAAAACATGTCAAAATATGGAAAAACATGGAAAAAGAATGGGCCCCCAGAAGGAATGGATCCAATACTGAGTAAACTAATGTTGCTCGAAAATAAGAAACTTTGTGGATTTCCTGTCTCTCGGGAGAAGGGGATTGCATCCCCCTCTGGAATCATCCCACCCTATCCCCATCCCCATTGTGGTTGGCTTATCACTTATTTATTATATTAGATCGAATCCATACATGGTTTACTGTAATTAGAATTTATAATTGATGTAGTTGTTTCCACTAATCCTGTTGGGATTGGTTTTAGATTAGATACAGTTGTATCCCAACAATTTGTTTTCAACCATTGTAATCCTTTTTCTTTAATCAATGTGAATTGTATCCTCACCATATCCCCACCTACGGTGATCCCCTGTTTCATCAGGGACCAGCCTCACTTGCGCCCACACTCAAACGTCACTTGCGCCCACATTGGGGTTAAGGAACATAAACAACCATTTAGGGTTTCTTTAGGGTTTCTTTAGGGTTTCTTTAGGGTTTTCTTTAGGGTTTTCTTTAGGGTTTCTTTAGCGTTTCTTTAGGGTTTCTTTAGGGTTTCATTTAGGGTTTCATTTAGGGTTTCTTTAGGGTTTTCTTTAGGGTTTCTTTAGGGTTTCTTTAGGGTTTCTTTNTTAGGGTGTTTCCCTGAGACTGTCAGTGATTTTAGTCTACGAAGCACCCACGCGGGCACAAGCGAAGCTCGAGCGCGGGCACAAGCGAGGCCGTATCCTTTCATCACTATGTTTTCACCCCACTTGCCCTGTGTACTATTCTTTTTAATCCGACTGCTTTGTCATAATTCCTACGTTCATTGGGCTGTTGTGTTTTTTCGTTTACGCCATTACAAGCCCCCCATGGGGTAGAATAACCATTCTTATCATCCCTACGGTATTTCTGTTGTATTCCCATTTATCACCATCAACAATCTCCATTCATGGATGATTTTCTCATTGAAAACACCATTTCTAGGGCTTTTCCCAGCCTTGTTTCAGAAGGTAACCAGTATAGTATCCAGTAAACCCAATGCCAGAACCATCCTATCAACCACCCATATCTATTTTTCAAATGGTCCATAGAAAATGACTCACCATATTCACCCATATAGATCCGATATATGTACAATATATGCCCCATAGAAATCCCATGGAAACCCCCCATGTTTCTCCCATCTTCCCATCATCGCCTCCGCATGGACCACCAAGGCCCGTCGCTGGACCTACCAGGCCGGGTGCCAGGGAAATCAATGGTGGATGGTGAGTGGATGAACCAACAGAAATGGCCATGAACAAATTGAAAATGGATGGTTAAACCAATTTGTTCATGACCAATGGATGGTTAATCCAACAGAAAATAGAGATGGTTGAACTGTTGAACCAATAAATTTCATGGGATTGTTGGTCAAAAATGGTGATGAAATGATGGTTTTTCACGGGATTTTAAAGATTTTAAAGCAACAAGAATGGTGATGTCATGGGATTTAAACCAAGAAAATATTACGGGTCTGATGGGATGCTATCAAACATATAAGCAAATTGGGCATGTGCATCCCAGGGCGTTTCGCTATGGATCCGCTACTAATGGCCCAACAAATCATTGGGATCAGTGATCAAATGTCCAAATCACTCCAACAGGTTTTTGTTCAAACCCGAACATGAAGAGATTAGGATTTAGATCTTTACCAAATCGGATCTCATTTTTTGGGAATGTCTTGAAGATCCAGATTTTCCCCAAACCCAGATCGTGGGCACTAGGCGTTCCCTGTGGGGTGTCAACAGGAGTTTTTGTGAGCCAAAATTTGGGGGATGTCTGTAACAGATCTCGAACAGAACATGAATGGACATATGTAGATAGATAGATAGATAGATAGATAGATAGATAGATAGATAGATAGCTAGATAGATAGATAGATAGCTAGCTAGCTAGCTAGATAGATAGATAGATGGATAGATATTCTATACTGCAACTCGATCCACAGCTGGCTGTGTTACTCAACCTTTTCCGAAAAGTCCAAAAGTCACGAAAGTTCCACACTTTCACCCGTTGCGCACCCCCTTGCGCGAGAAAATTCCCACCTGAACGGTCTCCATGTATTGACTCACCTCCCCCAGGCTCGGACCCGAAAAAAACATTGGAAAAATTAGGGATGCAACATGTAAATTGATGCAAATCTACATTGAAAAATTCTGTGATGGATTGGACCATTCCAACTTGCGTAAATTGCCAAAGACTTTGAGCTAGAAATCCCCCTGGCTTTATCTACCAGCTGGGGTTGCAAACCCAGCTATTTACGCCTGACTGCTATGGTCCATCATTGAACGATGTGCCTCCCCAGAATTGGAACTGGATGTCATAACCAGTTTATCTTCCCCAGTTATGTGTGGGACATGTCCACTTATATTCATTGGCGACTATCCTGTTTCCAGCTGGGAGACGCAAAGCCAAGAAGTAGTTGTGTTTACTATAAATATGGATATTTATATATATGTGTATATATATATATATGTACATATGTAATTATGATTTACAGTAGATATTCACTTTTTTTTCTTTTCAGTGGGGATGTTCCATACGCTGAGCAAAGCGAACCATAGTGATGGACCCTCGAATAGCAAAGGATAGGTCTGTAAATCTTTCTGAAACTAAATCTGGTATCACATCTTTCTCTTGGCAAAATCCTTGCGGGAAACTCCTTTGACTTTCCTATGAATCCTCCAGTGGTATACCCAAATATATACCCAGTTATATCCCCATCCTACAATCCTCTGTAATTACAAACTGTCCAGTCACCTTGGACCCTCAGCCTTTTCCATCTTCTTTTCGATGCCAGTGATGGACGAGGTGGTAGCTTCAAATTGCGTCAGCACCTGACGTTTGGGACAGCGCTGTTGAAAGCGGGATGTGTTTCGGAGGGACTAGATCAAGAAGTTAGCAGCTGGAGGTTCTGATGAGGTTAAAAATCACTTTTTGAGATCTTTGATGATATTTGATGATATTTGAGAATATTTGATTGTGTATGTGGACATGAGGTTTGAAGGGCAGAATTTGTTGGCTAGTTTGATGGCAAGTGAGTCATTTGCTGGTGAAGAAGCAACAATATACTAAAGACGGCTAAAATGGCGATATACCAAATGTTTCAATGGGTTTGCATACTTCGATATTGACAAGGATGGAAATCAAAATTCTGATGTTCATGTCATCTTAAACCGTCCATGTTAGGGACATTCTGATGGGCTTAGAAACTTGGAAGGCTGTTTTCCTTCATCATCCAACCAACAAAGCTGGTCCCTTAGAACATAAATAGACTCGTCTACGATCATCTAAAAAAGGGATGTACCTGCCATCTATCGAGAATGGTGATCTAAAGTGTAATGGGCAACAATATATGTATAATATATGTATATATTCTATTATTCTATGATATGGTTACTTGAAAATGCGGAGCACTTTGTACCCATAAAATGGTCACTTATTGGAAAAAATGATGCATTGGATTTTGGGTTCGCCTATTTTTAGACAAACCCATTTGCCTAGAACCAGCTTCCCGGACAGGTATCTTTCACACAGAAATGGAAGAGAAAAGTAAAGCACATCTGAAAAGCGGCCTAATTGAAACAAACAACAAAATGTATTTGTGTTTCATCTCAATAAAACCGAAATCTGGCATTCAGAAATGATTTCGATTTACATTTATGATCATTTATGGATATATACAGTATATAGAAGGTGAGGCCCCCCAGTGATGTTAGTTCGTTTATAAACCCATTAACTATAGGGATATCCTCCATAGTCCCAAACATTAATCAAATGAATTCGTTAATCAGCTTAGCGATTGCGGCCGGGGGCCTCACCTACATCAATGCCTCCCTCACCCTCTGAGCAACCCCAACTTCGTCCACCTGGCAAATCGTCCCAAGACACCATGGTTTGGTAGCGGATTTATACATATATGTGACCATACAATGGGGGTGTTTTGAATATTGGGGGGATGGGATTCTTTTTTTGTGAAGCGCTAGCTCAGTTAGTGCATGACTAGCCAGCCAACGAGCTGTTGAACGACTCATTGCTTCTCAGGTTTCTAAACATGCTCCTCTTATAGTTACTATATAATTCCTGCATAATAACCCTAGGATATTCCAGGCACGCTCACAGGGAATAATAGAAAGTTGAAGACCTTAAATTAAAAAGTGAATATTATCTATCACATCTTGGAAACATGTTTCTACTTTTTGGTTGGTCATTTACACATCAGAATTTCAATCAACTGACTTCACGATTTCAGGCACACCCATCGCCGTGTACTCGGCGTAGCCTGTTCCCTGTCCATGGAATGACCTTGGAGTCCAGGGTTGAAAGCGTGTTTTTCCATCAAATGTCCAGGGGGGTCCGTGCAAAATGTGTCTCATCCAATTTTTTGACAAATATTGGGGAAAAACAAACATGTTCAAACAAACCACGTTACATTGCCGGAGAGGAGAACGGAAACGTGATTCTATGCACGGTTTGCATCACATGGTTGTCAACAAAAACACCAATCAAAAGCAATACAAAAACGACATTGGAACCGAATTCAAATTTGCGATATACTTCTGCAGACCTCTTGCGTCATTGTTGTTGACCCACCCCGATGCACTGAAGTAAGCGAAATAACCAATAGGCAACCAATGGAATGTTGCCGGAATGTTTTGTTAAACAGTGAAGAATTGGAAGTGCAATCAATTTTGTGGTCGTAGTGGATTTTTCACGAATTTACAACCTATGAGTCCCTTTTGCATGTGTTTGCATTGCCGCAAATCTACAACGAATCCACCAATCAAGTTTGATGTGCGGTCCCCCCCAACGTCCTGTTTGTTATTTTCATTTTGAACCATTGCAGATTCGTGTAAACGCCGCAGAAAATGCGTCCAACTTCACGCGAATGCAGCAAATTGTGCCATTCAAGGATACATGATGTCCGACTTGATCGCAGTTGCTTCAATTTTCAGACACCCGTGCCCATCTCTGCCCATTGAGTTTCCAACTTACCCCCATGGCTGGAAACCTGACACCGTGCAGGCAGACAAGTGAAAAGGACGCAGCCGTGTTGAAGCGGCTGGACGTGTCCACTTCTATGATTCCCAATTTTGGGTAAATTGTGTGAAAAAAAATGCAATATCTGGATCGACACAATTTGTTTGATGCATGCGTTGTGACGCGTTTTTCATTTTGTTGTTCATCATATTTGAACCTGAATAGCCTGCAGTGGATCAATTCAGACATTTCAAATTCCAAAAAATGAAAACAATTCAATTGTTGGCGTATTTTGGGCATGTCGAAAAATAAGCCCAAAGAATATCCCCAACAGCAACAACAAAAGTAAAGAGTCATCAAATGCTTTTCGCAATCATCAGGAAATTGCCCGCGTCTCATTTTTCTCACCTTTTCAAAACCGCGGATTTCCGCCAATTCTGCCGCATATATCTTTTCTGATTTCCGCCAATTTGCTTGGAAACACATTGTTCGCAAGTGAACCAAAAAGTAAATTAAACCATTCTTAATAAACATCGTGTTGCAAAACCAAAAAAGTAAAAAAAAACGAACCGCTTTGGATCATTGACGTGATTAGCACCACCATCGGAATGACGTTCACTGGTTCTAAAAGCAAAGAAGTCCCGGCGCGCCGGGTCACATGGGTGATTTCCTTAGCTCTTCTCTGTGGAAAATTCTGCTATTTGTTTTTCAAAATTCTTTCG
>BGPT01001766.1:0-132871 GCA_003297045.1 Symbiodinium sp. clade C Y103 | reverse complement strand
CCTGATGTTCACGGTGGCCAGAATGGCAGCCCAAGTCCTCCACCAGCCAAGATGGGTGCTGCAGACGGCAGAACACCTATGGGGGTACCTGGCCAGTACTCTCCAAGAGGGGTTGAAGTTTCACAAGGGAACCCCGAAAGAAGGATGGGAGGAAGACTCCGGCATGGAGGTCTATGCTGATGCCAGCTTCAGCCCAGGTGGCGAAGAAAGCCACGGAGCGGTGGTAGTGATGCTCAGAGGGAGCCCACTGCTGTGGAAGAGCTCGAGGCAGCCAACAGTCAGCCTCTCAACAGCTGAAGCCGAGCTGAATGAGCTCATAGAAGGCCTCATGATGGGCGANGAGGAGTTGGAGCCCTACATCATGAAGGTGATGGCATCAGACTCCCAAGCGGCAGTCAACATCTGCCTGGCTGAAGGAGGAAGCTGGCGCACAAGACACCTGCGCCTGAGAGCAGCCCACGCCAAGCAGCGGTTCGTCAAAGGAGACTGGCTGCTAAGGCACAAGCCAGGTGAAGATATTCTGGCTGACCTGGGGACGAAGTCTCTCACATCCGCGAGGATGGAAAAGCTGAAGGCCGGCATGGGCATGATGAAGCCTGAAGATGCCGCGAAGGAGCAGGAAGATGAGAAGAAAGAAGAAGTTGAGAAGAAGGAGATCAAGGCACAAGAAGACAGGGCAGAGGGCCCAAAGATGAAGAAAGTGCCAGAAGAGCTTGAGAAGGCACTTCAGGTGATAGCACTGATGATCAGCATCAAAGGTGCTACAGCCCAAGGAGACGATGAGGAGCACGAGGAACATGCAGAGATGTTCCAAATTGGGCTGATGATAATGTTCGCCATCTTTGGCGTGATCTCAATGATCCAGAGGATCATGCCCTACATTCTGGCATGGCTGAGGAGGAGAAGAAATCGCCAGCCAGAAGAAGAGCCTCTTGAAGAAGAGCCAAGGGCGAGAGGAGCCCCAACGAGGCAGAGCAGCCAAGAAGTGCTGCGGACTCCTGAAAGCATCAGGAGGAGGAGAAGGGTCGAGCTTCATGATGATGAAGACACTGATGAGGAAGAAGCAGACCCAGGTGTCCCTTTCCCACATGGGGATGACAGAGGAAATGAGATCCTCAGGAACTGGGTGCCAGGCCCAAAGATGCCGCCGGGGCCACTGGCGAATGTCTACCCGCCGCCAAGGGCCATGATGGCCGCCCAGCCCAAGGCCGCTCCGGCCGACCAATCTGCCAGCAGCAGCGGCGCTAGCAGCAGCCAAGCACCAGCCAACATCCTGCATCCACCGCCCCCACCAACAGAGCCAGCAGCAGAGCCCCCGAGGCTTGTTGAGGAGTTCCTCGGAACGGTGATGCAGGAACCGACCCAGCACCCAGATGACTGGGATGAGGAGACCCATGGGCCAATCGGGCCAGGGAAGGGAGAGCCGCCAGCTGCCTACTTCCAGAGGATGGCAGAAAAAGGAGGCCAGAAGGGCCATGAAGATGCACCAGAGAAAGGTGCGAAGAAAGGAAAGAAGGGCCACAAGGGCCATGAGGATGCACCAGAGAAGGGTGCGAAGAAAGGAAAGGGAGGAGGAAAAGAAGGAGAAGAGGTCCCAGTCAAAGGGGGACAGAAAGGGAAGAAGGGCCCGGAGCCAGAAGATGGGCATGCCGCCCCACCAGGCGTTCCTCAAGATCGGGACGGCCTGNTTACAGGTGTTCATCACACCTTGGGGAACCAGGTATCACACGATCGTGACCTGCCCCACCCTGGCGAACTCTGGCGCCCTGAGAAGATCGCCATGGTGCCGAATCTGCTGCAGAGGACTGCAGATGAGCTCCGCTACCATCCTGTATGCAGATGGACCAGGGGCCACGATCCACCATGACAGGAATTGCCCAGAGGCACCGAGAAGAGCTTACGCCGCGTGTCAGCGGTGCCTGGAGTATGACAGCACCTTCTGAGAGGAATCTGAGTGGCTTGAGCTGGAGGCACAAAGCTGCCATAGCGTAAGACCCACAAACGTGGGATGCTGCGGTAGTGGAATTTTGGAAGNCACATGGTTCCCAGATGAAAATCCCTGGGAGCTGCGGTAGTGGATTTTTCAATCTGTGGCGATTGGCCACCATATCATCCAGGGGATTTCTGGATGGCACAGCTGCGGTAGATAGCCGTAGATAGACAGCCGTAGATAGCCTGCGGTAGATAGCTCAGGTGTCGCAGTGGTGGACATGCACCTTGCGGCTAGGCCCAGGGGGAGTGACGACACGTGGTTATTCACATGTGATGTCATTCATTCCCCCATGTTCCCCTGTAGCCACTCTGAAGTAGCGAGCCCAAGACACTGGGCAGACAGACGNCGAAAACGCCCCACGCCAAAACGATCAGCAGGGGCCGACAGAGCAGGGATTCGGTGGCGGTGCCTGGTGACCCCAAAGATTTGAGGAGAGGGGATCACTCGGTTTAACCCCATTAATTAACTAGTTATAAGTATCATAAAATATCATAAACCATAGTTATTGGAGTTATTGGCACCAACTTAGCTATCTAGGGGCTGCACATTGTAGGATATATTTATTATGTAATTAGTTTCATTTGTCATCCATAACATAGTGGATAATATTTACATCCATCATATGGTGGTCTATTATTACCATGGGTATTGTTAAATTCAACCATAATTTAGTAACCCCACCATGATTCAACATATTCAAGATCCCCTTTCGCGGGAAATATCATGGGGTAAGGGGTGGGGTATAAAGGGGATCTAAAACAAACTATGATCTGATATCGGGGTGGTTTCCATCACCAGCTGAAACTGGGGCAGAAAACGCGACGTGGCCTGGCGCCGTCTAACGCTGAATCGGGCACGTCTTTGGGAAGTTCTCTCTAAATTCTCGTAACGCTTAGTACATCTTAGTAATAAGCCGATTATTACGATACGTGTTAGTACATATTACTACATTAATCATCATTAATCTATGGAATCTCGAAGCCATTATTTTTCATGCCTTGGTGAACGCACATGAAAGATACTGAGGTATTGTTTTCGGCTGTTAAAATCATGCAAAATCGAAGTTTCCGTGATATATGGTACAAGCTGGTGAGCCACATAGAAAACTATTTTATAGATATTTCCAATAAACCATATATACTTAACCATACTTATCCTAGTTATTTGTACCAACGTAGCTAAGTATGGGGCACCACCTTGTAGGGTCAAGATACCATTATCAACTGATGGCCTGGGTAAAAGTTATGAGGATGGTGATACGGATAGGGTCATAATGAGTGGGGTTAATTCTCTCAGAAATTACTGAATGGTTGTGAGAAACATGGGGCTGTCATGGGGATTCAGCTTCAACTTCACCAGAATTAAGTATAATAAACCCTAGTTAACCATGGATAAAGTATAATTAACCATATTTAAACATCTTTAACTGGAGTATCCACCAGATTAACCTATATTAAACATGACCCCAGAAATTCCCGTGGGTTTCCTCCAGCTTTTCCCCAAACAATTGGCCCTACCAGCGCTTGAACAGCTTCTTGCGGATGCAATTCGTGGCCGTCGGCCGTGAAGCCTCACAGTTTGCGGAATTAGCACGTGGGTGGAGCAACAATGAAATGACAACAACCCAGAGTTCAGACACTTTACCACCTATATATGGTTATACACATCATAAATGGGGTTATACCTTATAACTGGTAAAGGGCCATGACTACATATGACTTTGCCGCAAAATTAGGAATATGCCATAGTGGATGCACAGTTCAATGGTTTTTGAACCAATTTACAACTGGGGGGCCAGGGGGACCCTGATCAAAACCAGACAATCAGGAAAGTGCAGAGTGCAATGGAGCATTTATGATGATATGGCGGAATGACTTCCCGCTAAAAAAGGAGATGGAAGCAGTTTGACACCCTGATCCAAAATGGTCAAGATATCAAAATATTCAAATTAAAGCCAACAAAGAAAACCACATACACACCAATAAAAATAAGTATAGCATTCAACAGCCAATGTTGGGCGAAATGGTGCGACCACTTTCATTGGAAGAGCAAAAATCTAAATCCAACATGTCATGCAGGAAGACCCCCGCACCAATTATAAGTTGGTTCATAAACCAATCGAACTGTATATATATATATATATACATTTATACATTTAGATACATTTAGATCTACATACTATGGATTTCTATGGCATTTTCCCCTTTTTGTGGCAAACTCGCATGGGTTCTTGTCCAGTTGCGATTCCAACGGCTCAAGTAAGCAGTGTATCATTGCATGAAATACTGGTTGGTTACAACCCGGATTCACAGTTCTAGATTATTGTGAAAGTGTCCAATACATATTGGGCAGGTTGACAACCAAAGACACAATCATCAACCAACCATGTTTTATTTCGACTACATCCCCACATTTTTGGATAGACAAATATAAACAAAATCCCTATAAACTATGGTAATGTCCCGCTTAAAACTACTCATCAACCAGGGTGTCTTGCAGCGCTCAAGTGCTGAGTTCTCCCAGCAGGATTCAGATTGAGTAATCGCTTCAGCAACATCTTCAACCTCATGGCCAGTTGATTGCCAGATGTTGCAGGAGAAAATTCTTGATGAATTACGGCTGAAAAATTATGGGAAAGAGAGGTTGTACATGTGAAATCAATCCGTTTATACAACTGTGGGCTTCCTTGATGTTTTGACGTTTTTGCAATTTTGATAGGTTATACCCCCCACTCATTATCACCCTATCCCTGTTGCCATCCTCACAATTTTTACCCTGGCTAGGCCATCGGTTGAGCCTATGTTGGGGATCATTCCCAGCATTTTTCAAAATCATCTGTGAGGTTGGGGGCTCGCGTTCGTGTGGCGAAAGGTACCCTGTAGAAAAAAGATATTACCCTCTGCGAATCAAACATTGCAATTGGACATCCCCCATACATCTGGGATATTTAGAATAAATCTTACCTCGTTTCCCTCGTTGGTTAAATCGGCTACTGGTTTTAGTCCCTCGCCTCGTTAGGTATTGTTTCAATTTAGTACCTCGCCTCGTTAAATCAGAAACCCAACCCCACGCCTAAACGTTGTTATTTCTTCACCGGCATTTCTTGAGTAGGCCCAGTACTGTGGGGGTTTCTTTCCTTGCAAGGGCCCTGCCAGAAGGGCTTCAGGTGTCGCCAGCACGGGTTTGGAAGCTTTTTTGGGAAGTGGAGAGCCTGGGTCTTTTGCATGCCTTCTTGATTTGCGCGCGTTGGGGGTGCAGCTTCTGGACTGGCCCCTTCAGTTCTAGTCTTTCCAGCCGCCTACATTGCTACATAATTTTGCAACTCTATGATAGGGCTTCTTTAGCTCAGTGGTTAGAGTGTCTGTCTTCTAATATGAAGTTGAAAGCTTGAATCCTAGCTCTTCCACAGTAGGGAATTGCATCTATTTACATCAAAATCCCGCAATTGAGGCTGCAAGGATGCAAAACAAACATTGCAGAAAACCATTTTTTCGGCCCTGAAAAAATGTTTATTTTGCGATGCCCGTTGTCTGTCCTGCAACCTTTGCTTCGGTGATGAAAAGGCGGCTTTTCAACAAAAAGGTTGGCCCAACTTACCATGTTGCAAGTTTTGGTTCATGCCAAGTTAATTGTCACAAAATTTATATAGTGGGATTTTACACATCTATCATTATCATCTATATCCCATCATGTCAACAATGGATGATACTTGGATGATCACATCCGAGTGGCTCTGATCCAACAGCAGGTGCGATCTCTTTCTGCACCTCATGGCTTCGTCTTTTTTCGCGGATTTGGGACACCCCGGGATGGGACATGGAGGCTGAAAAGCATAGACATCGCATAATCAAATTTAATTATGGCTAATACCCTGATATGATAGAATGTAATAGGAGACAAAAGGATATATTAGAATATAATAGGATATAGAATATAATAGGATATAATCATATAATACATATATACATATATACACAATTATATACACCTGATTTGATATGTGGTCCAGTGCGATAGTTCATGGTTGCAATGATTGTCCAGTGCTTACAATGGGATATCACATGCTGACGATAGCTATAACATGCTATAACGGGATCCAATAGAACATAGTGGGAATTTATGGGATATGATATAATTGGGGTTACTTGGAGGTTTGGGG
This sequence comes from Symbiodinium sp. clade C Y103, assembly GCA_003297045.1. NCBI lineage: Eukaryota > Dinophyceae > Suessiales > Symbiodiniaceae > Cladocopium > Cladocopium sp. clade C. The sequence continues at coordinate 126,719 of BGPT01001766.1, read as the reverse complement.
TGTGCGGGACCCAGCCAGTAACTGGTTAGTGTTTGCGGGCTTGGTTCACCCAATCATAAATGGGATAACCCCACCAGAGGGAATTATTGACCAGGGTGATTACCCTAGTAAGTGGGCAAAAACCACATTATGACCAAGATGTATTTGGAAATTGTTGGAAAATCACTAGATTAGTGGGGTATAACATGATATATGATACAACATTTAATTGCTGATTTACTAACTTGGAGAAGCATAAACTAAGCGACGATACAGTCCGGTAACCAAACGTGGCACTGGAAAAGCACCCATTTATAGATGATTTTCCTATTAACACCTGCACTTCTAGGGGATCTTTCATTGCCATGTTTGATTGCCAGAGAGATCCAAAGAGCAAATATCTGCGACTAGGACAACCTGCCCCAATTTCCCAGTGACTAGGACATACTTTGGGGTGAAGCTCGACCGCATCCTTCCAGCCCGTTGAGCAGCGTTCCATCGATGCCTTGCTGCGGTAGCATAGCAGAGTCGACCTCCAGGATTTGCAGCCATTGGAACCAGCTCCAGAGATCTGTCATCAAAAATATGACCAAGCTTTTAGGGATGAAACTGTAGGAGCACCTTCAGACTTCGCCGAAGAATCTCAAAAAAGAAAGGTCCTGCTGCAATTTTTGGCTGCTCGGCCAGCTTTCCAGCCAGTTGCTGTACCAGCTTGCCAAGACACATTTTAGCTGAGTTCGAAAAGCACCAAAAGCAAAGAATGTTGTGACTTTCTTGGGATTTGCATGATTCGGTCTGTTTCTTGAAAAGGAAATCTTCTATGAACAATGCGCTGGTTTGCTTGATCCCATTTCACAACATGTTCTGTAATGAGCTTATTTTCAGAACTTTTATGAAACTTATGTGAGTTAAATATTTTGGTTTCATATCCGATATATTAATATGTGTCAATTGAACATGGTCATCGCTTTTGTGAAAATCTTGATGGTTTTCCTCTTGTCCGCATCATTGAAAATGCCACAAATTGAGAGTTATACCCCCCAGTTTCAGACACACCCATATCTATTAAGTGGTTGTATCTCCCGTAATATTCCGATAAATGGTTGGTGCAATCGCCAGTTGTTTCCGAAACATTTCCCTTTTCGGTTTGAGAGTCAAACGGATCAACACATCCATTCTTCCGGTGAAGTCATCCAATCGTTATCCTATTGGTCAGTTATATTCCGTTACCATCTGGTTATTTAACATAGCCATGGAATATCCACCATTTATAGATGATTTTCCCATTGAAACCTCCATTTATAGGGGGATTTTCCATGGCTATAATAAATAACCAAAGGGCAATATTCCCATTGTACACATCCAATGAAAATGGAGAACACTCCCAATTTGTACAACAGTATCATTTCCAACGACCATCCAATCAAATCAGTGGTACTATGGACAAAATCCTGCACCACTTACAGTAACTATTGAAAACTACGAATCACTGTAAGTATCTGTAAATCATGGGATCCAAATGTGATCATAATCGGGTAAACCATCCACCAACTGGTGCAGGCTTTCTTCCACAATATTTCCCCAGCCTTTGATAAAAAACCACCCCCCGCGTTGCTGAACAGACCGCCCAGTGGCCAATTTCTGCACCACATGCGAATCCTTCATGACCTCGAAGTCGTTTGGAAGTGAGGAGCTGGTTTAGCTCAGTTCAAGGGTTTTTCGCTTGGAATTTACAGGAAACCTCTAGTTTTGATGGTTAAAACCATGGTTTCCGGTTTTCCGATTTTCCCCTTAGACCAATCCATTGATCAGTTGGTGCAAACTATGGTTTAATAAGTATGGTTTATCGATACTTAGGGTTGGTCGCTCTGCCAATCGACGGCTGGGCTAGGCAGATGAAATTGATCTGGCCTGACCAATTGGACTTAAGTCAGATATCTGACCACGGCCGGATGGAGAGTACGTGGTTGATGTCAAAAACGACCTTGACATGAGAGAGTCCAGTACATTGGACATGGGTGGCCTCTGCCACTTTCTACGATGTGAAGTTTGCAGCTGCAGCTGCAAGATCCTGAGTTGATGCAATGGAGCCAGCAGGGATCTGAGCTTCGAAGGCGGTACATTGCCTCAGCTTCAGTGGCCGTCCAAGCTATCCAGCATCCGAGTCATGCTAAACTTCAACTGACTTTTTGGCCGCGGCTCATGGACGAGCGTAAATGCACGGCACGTTCTGGATACGCATTTTGCGTCCAGCGCTGGATATCTGCCTCGGGAGTTGGTGTGCCTCTTTGCCCTTTGCACGCTGGTCGCTTTCGTGGTTTTTCACGAGCTCGCAGGCTTGGTGCTCGTGCCACTGAAAATGGTCGAAAGCCAACCTTGTCATATGGTGCCCCCAATGATGTTTGCTGGTTTGGTAAAAAAACATGCACTAGTGTGATATTTCTACCATAAGCTGCAATGAATTGCTAGTGAAAGAAACCAACTTAGCTAGTGAACTGTGTACTATCTCAGATATTACGGTGATTGATCCACAGAAACATATTAATTATCATTATATATTACTATATTGTATTCTGCATCACCTACAAATACCCAATCAACCCACAAAGTAGTGCCCCACACTTTGCTGAGTTGATTATTTATAACTAGGCTTTTACTAGGGTTTATGATTATACCTATAGAAAGTGAGGCCCACCATTTATGTTTGTTGCTTTATGTTCACCCCATGAACTGTATAGTTGTTTCCCCAAATCAACCCAACCTTAACCAAGTTCTGTGCGTCAAATTAGCTATCGTTTCGCGTCGCCACTAGGCTTTCTGCTGACAACTAAATAAATATCTATGGATGTTGATGGAGGTGATAATCTATACTGATACCCTGAGGATTATAGGTTTCCACTATACATCAATGGATGATAATCCACAATATAGCTATCCCTAAGGTAAACTAACATCAATGTTGTGGAAAACCCAGCCTTTTCTAGACCGTTTTTTGTCCGAAACCATGGGAAAATTCCACATCATAAAGCCCTACCAAGGTGGAGTTTTCGAGGTGGTTCACCTGGTATTTTCATGGAGGTTTCCACTCTGTTCATTTAACGTAACCATGGACAAATGGTCCGTTTTATAGATGATTTACCAAACAAAAAGGTGGGTTTTCCATAGCAAACTGTTTGAAGTTGATTTATCAACCCCATGAAATATAGAGATTATATCATATCTACCATAAACCAGAACCCGGCTATTGGCACCAACTTCGCCAACAAAACATCACTGGCAGCTCCCCCATCTCCCCTCTTGGACCGAGCCCAGCGACCAGTGCTCCTAGGATGCCATCCAGCTCCCACATGAACTGTCCAGTGCAAAGCCTGGCAGCCCAGGAAGTGGATGGCTGGATGTGGTTCATGGCCATAGAGAAACATGCATATATATACATATATATATATATATATATACATAGATCGGGGGGTGACCATGTAGAAGTATACATATGTATATGTATATATATATATATCCCAATTGTATGTGGAATGTCTAAGTATACATATGCGCGATATATATGATTAAGATACACGGGTGATATATGGGTCGTCAACCACAAGCTAATTGGCATTCACATCCAAGCTATGGTCTTGGGACCCAACGCACGCCGCTGCGATGGTTTTTCAATCCTACCAAAAATCTTTGGTACAGTAAGTCAGAGGTGGGATGCGAGATGAATTTGTGTGTTATCTGATTTGTGGAAAAGTTATCGATACGTTCCAAATAAACATCAATCTTTCCTTGATGAAAAGTGGCCAGCCTCCGGTGGGCTAAAGGTAGGCACCGACAGCTTCAAAATGTTGATTTTCGTGACGATTCCTGACTCATGTTTGGGTTCCCAATGATTCGATGGCGTAATAAAGTCCCATTCATAGAATGTGGGGCCCCTAAGTTCTAAGTTGGTTTGTAAACCCAATGAACTAAAATCAGACCTGGCAGAAATTTTCCTTATAACCTACTGATAACTTCATTTTCACCCTGTTAACCTGCTTATAAAGCAACTCAGCTAAGTATGGGGCCCGACATTGTAGGGATTGATTGTCTGGCCAGGACCAAGCGATGGGTATCCGTGGTATATCATGGTATATCCCTTGCAACATCCCAATTACCCTCTGGTCATTTGACCTATAATCACATGAAATCACCATCTCAAATAGGCAAATCATCTACAACTGGGCCGTTTTGGGTAGCCAGGTGAAATTGCCGTAGGGTATCAGGGGGTTTGAAACTCACTTTCTATGAGATCATATCCATATATCTACCACGAACCATAGCTAACCTACGTGGTTATAAACCAATTTGGCTATTTAGAGAGGCCCATGTTTTACAATGGTCAGTAATTAACCCCTGAGAATAACACAATTGCCCTTTTGTTGGTTTGTTCGCTCTGATCCTCATGTTTGGTGGTTTACATTTTCTATCATTCCAGATGAAAACCGCAACAAACAAGAAGTGTCTCAAAAGTCGGAACCCCAAAACAAATGTGGCTTAGACTACTTGTTCCTTTCTGCATAAAAGTGTGTAGCAACCCGCAACCCGTAAACGATAGAACACAAACTCCTGAAACAGACAGGTAAAATACTATAAAATCAACCCAGTGGCCCAGCATGTAATTTAACTAACGAAGGGTAGATTCTTGGGAATACTATGCCATCTTCGAAGATGATCCCACTTAGAAACCGCTTGATATAACATGTAATAACCATAATTGCTTCACCCAGTTGTACATATGAGATACCCTCTGGTAAACTAACATAACTATTGAACATCACCATTTATAGTGGATTTTTCTATAAAACATGGGGAGTTTCCATAGCAAACTGTTAGTTTACCAGAGGGTCACCCCCCAAATTGGGCCACCCGACTCGTAGAGGATGCAGCCTAAAGACCACATATCAGCGGGCTTGCCATACCTAAGGCTGAAGGGAAGCTTTTTGTTTGTCTCATCTGTTGATTTGATAGATGTATCTCAGATTAGGTTAGTTGATGTGAGTTGTAATTATGTATATATAGGCTCGTCCCTGCTCTTGGAACTACATACAACAAAGTGGGATGTTAACGTTCCTTGAACTTGCTGAAGCAGTTGATGCTACGCACACGCNTACAACAAAGTGGGATGTTAACGTTCCTTGAACTTGCTGAAGCAGTTGATGCTACGCACACGCGGGGTGGGGTGGGGTGGGGTGGGGTGGGATGTTAACTTTCCTTGAACTTGCAGAAGCAGATGATGATGATGATGATGATGATGATGATGATGATGATGATGATGATGATTATGATGTAGGATGATGAGAAAAATCCGCGACAAAATTTCGTCACGGAATGAACCATTTAAACCAAGCTAATTCAAGTTTGCGCAGTTCCAAGAGCAAGGACGAGGCTATATATACAGTATATATAAATATATCCCATGAGATCTGTTGGTTTGTCTCAGAACTTTGCTGGCTCTCGAAGTTACCCGAATCAAGTTCTCCAAAGATGAAACCATTCAACAAATGGGTATTTTTTCAAGGGTCAATATGGGTTTGTCTGAAAAGAAGGTATCCCCAATTCCAATAGATTCTATTCATTTTTCCATGTTTTCCCCAAAAAATGGCCACTTGGGGTAAACACCTCATTTTCAGGCACAGCCATATGATATTTAATCGAACATCACGGTGTCATCAAACATCACGGACCAAACGGAAAATCCCCGAACTAGCCATGGAGGTTTATAGCTGGGAAAATCATCGAACAAAACAGTTGATTCTTCAGCAAGCCATGTTTGATTACCAATGCATTGGTGCCATGAGCGTATTTGTGATGTCTTTGTCGAAAAATGGGGTACTCCCTCAATCGTCCATAGTCGTATCCTCACTGCTCCTACTTTCAAATTGCAATAAAATCAGGCAAATGCGGAATTTTTGGACCAACCAACCTACCTATCCATTACTTCATATTGTTGGTTGTATATACCATCAGATCTCAATTTTGTTGGTTTTACTTGGGGGTACAGTTTTTCACTAAAATGGGCATATTAGTATATCCCGACTCACAAGGGTGATGATCATGGTGATACCGTGATATCCATTAATAACCCCAACTGCATCACCAAGCAGCTGTAAAATCACCATAAATTACCTCTAATTCAGAATGTGTGTTGGTGAAATCACTCAATTTGCTATGTTTCTGCTAGTTTTCCAGAAATATTGGAAATCAACTCATACTGTTGTTGGTTACCATCAGGTTATTTAACATAGCCATGGAATAGCTGGCTAATGTTGGATGATTTTCCCATAAACACCTCCATTCATAGGGGATTTTCCATGGCTATGTTAAATAACCAGAGGGTAAATCCTTTCACCTGTCACTTGACCCACTTGACCCACTTGACCCTCTTAAATCGCAGCGCCTTGAAGAAGATAGCATCTCAGGTGCCATGTAGCAATCGGTGCCTCACCAATCGAGTGCGTGTGACATGGCACTGCCATCATTTACCAACCCCATATGCTCCATTGTAAATATTCCATATGTGGAGCATCTGGGAACTATATAAATGATTATGTTAATGATTGTATCATTGTATCAATGGTTGTATGATGTTGTATGACTATATGATTTGTTATCTTATGAGTTATTATCATATTGATGATTGTCTTATAATATTGATGATTAGATCGCATTTACCAATTGATTTTGACATTCACTCTTATAATCTTACCAAGTTGATGAGTACAGTCACTGTTCATTGGTAAATCATCACCAGCGATCGGATAGTACTTAGTTACCACCAATCACAAGCTTGGTCCTTAGCTTTTGACTGGTGGTAACTAAGAATTTATCCCGAAATTATGTAGTTCTTTGAAACCAATCATATGCGACTCATGACGGTAACATCATTATGGGAGAATTAGTTGGTAGGTCATCCCACTTTGTAAGTAGCTTTTAACCACACTTCTGAGTGGACTGACTCTAGTGACCATATTTATAGTCAGGGTTAATAAGACATTTACTAAGCAGGATGAAGCACTAAGTGCCAATATGGGGTTTGTTATACCCGATATTGAACCAAAGTGGAAACACCTGGAAAGAGTATGCAAGAGTGAAGTAGCGGGATAATGACTTGCCAATAATGAGTCAATCTTTGCAAACTCTTCCGTAAATTGACATAGATAGGAAGAATCCGGGAAGAAACCCTGGGGAATGGTCTTGAAATGGTTGAATTTCCATATAATTTGCCAAGGGTGGAAAACAAACATCACAATCTTTCGATTGGTGAAAAAAATGGTTTACAGTTTACAGTTTCCACATTTCCCGTAAATCATCCCAAACAAGTACACAACAGGACGTCAAAAGTGGATATGACCATGTCTTGATGGAGACAGCCGAAGACCTGTGTTTGGACGACGATGTTTGAGAATGCGCAACAAACATGGTTGGTAGTTACACATGGTCACTAAGAAATCAGCTGGCAAAATGAAGTTCAACCAGTGGATTTGTTTCGTACACCTCCGATTCTTGAACACACTGGTGTTGGGATTGCCATCAAGTCTAGGTTGTAGCCTATGATCCTCGCTTACATCTTATGTCAAGAATGGCATAGCTTGTGATCTGCAAAAACTTTGGGTTTTTAGAGTAAACTCCCAACAAAAATAGCGGTGGCCAGAAAGTGTTGTCACGTTGGCGGACCTTTCTGGATGTAAATAACATTAAAATACATTAAACACATATCATGTCGGGTGATATTGGAATTATTTCACAGCCAGGACAACTATTCAATGTTTTCTTGGTATGTGAGAAAATGATGACAAACCATCATATCTTGGGATACCCATGGATACCCTATTTTCAAATAGCCCCATATCAATATCCTTTCGTGTTGATATTGCTTGTATTCATTGGTCAAAACTCGATTCGTATTCTGGTGAACAGCAAAGCAGCTGACAAGTTTGCATATCCATCCTCGCAAAGGCATTCAACCGTCCACACAGAATCCCCAAATTGTACCCATGTGGTGTTCAATCAACCCCATAGTAATTCACCACTAAATTAACTGCTGAATTACAATTAGTGATGACTAGTAATAGTGGCCACTATTAAACTGCCATTAATTTACCATAGAAATGAATATACCGTACCCATCATTGGATTATCAAACTATCACCAGATAATCCGCATAACTCAGAATCAATTCCCTGATTTAAGGCAATTTTGGAGATGATATTCCTGGCGAACCATTTTTGTGGTGAGATGGTCTTGAGGTCGCTACAAACCCAAATCAGTAGCATGTCCTGCCCCCATACCAGTACAATCCTCATAAAGAAACAACTCCTATAATCTTACATAGATGAAGACAAACCGCCATGAATCTAGATCATGTGCCAGGGAACCATAGATTGTTCGACATCTTTTTGTGTGTTTCCCCAAGGGTACCTGTTGTTTGATGATCTGTGGAACCATCTGCAGGGCTGACGCCTGCATGTGTCAGAGTAGAATTGCCCAAGCGTCTCGGCGCATGCCTGACGTTGCTGCATGAAACATCGATGCCCAATTTTTTGTATTTTTAGAAATGTTGAGAGGCCATTTTTTGGGGGGAATATCTCAATGGGGGAAGCACCACGCCAATGTCATGGGAGCAATGTGGGACCCGGCAGCTATGTTTGTCGGTTTATGTTCACCAATCTAAGGATAGAATGTGGGCGCCCAAGATACGCAAGTGGACTATGTATATATATATATATATATTGTTCATGATAAATATATCTATAGTTGCGGCCAGCACTTGTGCTATGCCCCAACGTCTTTCGGGATGGTTGTCGGAAACCTCATTTGTGCTGACCCTTACAGTACTTTGTGCTCTTCCGCTATGTTCGGATGATTTAACTTCATGTGGTTCACGTGGCTTCGTGGACCAAGTGATTGATGACCCTCTGCGGGGTTGGTTCTCCCACAATCGCTGTTTTCAACACTTTTTGCATAAACCCTACAGAAAACATTGAAAAACCCTGGGAAAACCCCTAAAATAACCCTAAAGAAACCCTAGAGAAACCCTGAATGAACCCTAAACAAACCCTAGAGAAACCCTAAATGAACCCTAAAGAAACCCTGAAAAAAACATACAAAAGTGTATATAGTGAAGTACCTGTGGGGCGTTGCGGGCGTGCTGCTGGTATAGTTAGATGTGCTTATAAACCAAATTATAACTCCCGCAATGTAGGTATATCTGGCATAAACCATATTTTAAGTCAAGTTATATGTTTACAACAGAAACCCATCTTGGGAGCCCTCATAATCCCATTGGCAGGGAACAATCCTCCCTGGTTTGCAGACCACAGCTTGGAATTAGAGCAGCTTTGAGTACTTGGGGGTGCAGTTCCACTTACCCTCTAGTTTTTCAACATAGCTATGGACAATTCCCTGTAAATGGAGGTTTTAATGGGACAATCGTCTACCAATCAGCCATTTACATTAATACAGTAGCTATATCAAATAATAAAAAATCAGAGGTTAAGTTGTATGGCCCTGAAAACCAACATATGGGGGTGACATCACCATGGTTATACGCGTCGTTGACACGAAACTGCATCCCCAAGCCCCAAACATAGCAACTGAAGCTATACATCCCGTCATCTTGGTACGCTGGAGGATCCTCAAGAAAAGCAAGTGGAACAAAACCTAAGAACCATAGCCACCGCACGAGATCATGACCAGGGTGCAATGGACAAAAAAAAGAACAACAATCTGCTGTGCTGTGCTGCATTCGACAATATGGATCGACTCCAGCAATTCTCAACAAGTGCGATCGATGAACTGGCGAAGGCACTAGTGAGTGCGGTGTAGCGGTCGATCTCAATAGTGGAGTCAAATGAAGTGCCATGTAGCTTAACGTCAATCAGCACTGCTTTCCGATTGTCTCCGAACATGATGTCATCATGACAGATGATCAGCAATGGGCTGACGTGCACTGCAGAGAGATCTTGTGGTGCAGGTATGATGTCAAGAATCGATGCTACCTCATGATGTGCATGTCCCAGGAGGCGTCGTGCATGGGCAAGCATTCGTTCTGGACGTGGATGTTTGACACTAACCAGAAACTACTGGTTAGTATATTAGAACACTATGGGTGAAATATTAAGGTTCTCAACTTCTATTCCCACTTCTGATTGGTAATATTTGCATTCATACTTGATTCAACAATATTTTAAACCACAAACTACATAGATCTTGCTCATAATCCATGTTTGATGGTAGAATCTCAAAGTTGAACAAGTTCACCAAGCCTTTTTTTCCGGATCATCCCACTTCGCAGGCGAGTTAGTAAGTGGGGTTGTCATCAAACATGGCAATGGATCCCCCATTCACCTTGACGATTTCCCAGCGACTTGGTTTTGCTAAGGACCCCCCAAAAGAGTAAAGGAACATACCCGATAGATTCGGATTCCCAAACATGTACATCAAGATAACGAGCATTAATGATCCATATCTTCCTATATATATATACATAGATAATATATATATATATACATAGATAATATATATATATATATTATATATTATATATATATGATATATTATATATATATATTAGACATCTTTCTATATATTTTCATATTCCCATATATCTTCAGCAAATCCTGCCACCAAGAGGGCTACTTCACTACTTCGCTCATACCCCACCTGCAAAGACCAAAGTCACCGAGGCGTACGTGACCTTCCTGGGAGAGGAAGACATTCTGAGACCTGGGCGTTTCTTCAAGACACCACGGCCAATGGATGGCGTTTCTTTGCTGGAGTCGAAGTTGTAACAGGAAAAACATTAAAAAAACTGGTTGGTTGAGAACGGGATTCCCAGTGGATGGATGATGATCATTCCCAATTGAATGATAGACAAGACAAAAGTTCGTCAGCCCCAAAAAAATAATCATCCACGGGGGTTCAGCAGTCACTGCTCACATTGGGAATTTCAACATCAACAACTGGTGAGTTTTCACGATTTCACCAACGCACACAAGGAGTTCAACCAAGAAAAGATGAACTTCAGCATGGCACAATTTTTGCAGCACCAGTTGGGGTTGTAAGCCCTGGAACTGGCTAGCCCCAAAGTGGCCATGTGCAACCAGCAGTTGGCCATTTCCTTCGGTAACCAAACATGGCAATGAAAAATCCGCCATTTATAGATGGTTTTGACCATTAAACCCTCAGATACAAATGATTTTCCATTGCCAAGTCTGATTACTGTAGGGTATATAGTAACCTGCTATAGCCAAGCAAAAATTGGTCAACATTTTGATGGTCAAAATTCTCACTTCCTTTGCTTGAAACAGAGTTTCAGCCCCAAAACAGTCGCAAAAAACAATAAAATAACACGTGGACAGTACCTGGAGGATCATCCCACTGAGTAACTGCTTAATAATTACCCTCTGGTAAACTAACATAGCTATTGAAAATGGCCATTTATAGTGGATTTTCTCATTAAAAATGGTGATTTTCCATAGTTATGTTGGTTTACCGGAGGGTAAGACCCTATTTCGTGGGGTCATCCCAGATACAGCTGGCTGAACTAACTATGGTTCTTGCCCAGCTACGATTCGTGGGATGATCCTCCTGCCGAGCACTGGACCCAATCAACCGAAGATGTTGAGGAATAGATTCCCGGGTTTTTTTCAAGGGAAAAAAACGTGGGGCCCACAAGATAGATCAATTGGCTTAAAAACTCTAGGTTTATTTTATTGTAGGGTTAATGATGCTAGGTTTTCTTGGACTTTTGTTACCACATGTGGCGTTGGGAGCGAGTCGGCTGTAACATTCCTTGCTTCCGTTCCAATCCATGGAGCCTTGACCGCTGCATGGCTCAGCTCTGCATCTCGAAGTCTCGAGTGGCCCAAGTCCTGGATGATCTTGGGCTGAAGCTCCGAGCTCATCAGCACCAGCGCATCTTTCTTGGACGTCTTGGACTGGACTTCACGGGTTCTGGTAGAGGAAATCATCTGAGGGACATTGTTTTATCATCCAATAGGCTTTCCGCAAGTGATCCTCCATGATATGTATCTTCGTTTTCCTTCCATTTGAGCTGCGGCAGCTCGACGTATCTTCGTCATTGTAGGTTTATGACAAACTGCAGTTAGATTGGTCGACAGTACCCAACAAAAAGATAGAAAAGCGTTTCAAGGATGGTACAGATGATGTTTTCAACAAGTTTTTCCAGCTGTCCAATCTATCTTTTTTGGGGTTGCTATATATTAAAACATATAAACCAACTTCTATGGTGTATGGTACTTATCATGTACTATGTAAGTATACTGTAGTTAGGTTGGTTTATATATATCTAGCATTGTACATATAAGCAATTAAAAAACCAACATTGTAACTGGGGAGCAACCCACCTTCTCTACCGTTCTGCACCAATCGTCGGGTCGCACAGCACCGTGGATCCACGCTTCAAGTCGCGGTGGATCACATTTTTGCTGTGCAAATATTGGACGGCCTCACGATCGCGACACAGAGATGGGGAGGTTTCCATAAATGGAGGATCCCCAAAATGGTTGGTTTCTTATCGATTTATTTCATGGAAAATCCATCTATAAATGGATGATTTTGGGATATCCCAATTTGGTAGATGGTCTGTATAAGTTATAACCCCATTAGTTGCAATGTTTCATAGTTACCCAATAGTTTCCGGGGCAGGATTTCGCAACCATCCACAGTATGGTCAAGGCAACAAATCGATACCGAATTTCTTCACTTCATTTCTGTGGGTTCAACCTCCGTCTTGGTTTGTAAACAAGAATCTACGAAATACCTTTATTGGATCTTATTGGTTGGTTTACCTATATAGACCCCCTAAATACCCCAAGGAAAATGGTAAGAGTCCAACACAATATAAGATAAAACCCCCATTTCCTTGAGTACTCCCGGGTTCAAACGGTAAACATCGGTAAACCCAAGAAATCTTGACTGAACTCAACTGGTTCGGTGCATCACCCCGCTGGCCAAGGTTTCAGGCGCCTGAAGCAACTGAGCAAAGATTGTCCTCACCCAGTCCTGGCTCTGATCGGTAGAGATGTTGAAGCCCCTAAATCACTGGATTGGGTTAAGGGAAAATTTACAGGAAACCATGGATTTTCCCATCAAATATAGGGGTTTCCGGTTAAAATTTTCCCTTAAACTAATCCAGTGACTAAAGCCAGTTGTTTTGTATGGCGATACATGGGGTAAAAACTAACCAAGAATGGACCTATAACTGACTTATAACTGGTAAGGGAACATAACTGTAGATTTCAATGGGATTCTATGAGATTTTAGGATGGTTCTTGGGATGTTGAGATTTGTTTGTCGCCTTAGGGATGCTTCCTCGGTGGCTTGTTGCGCACCAAGTCTCCAACTTGACTTGGGAGATCTTGGGAGATAAGACGGAAAATCTACGTCATTCTCAATGGAGAAATTGGGACAAGTGTTCACCAAAATTTGGGAGACACCAAACCAATGGCTCTTCACCAACCATAAACAGGTCTTTGGCCAATAAGAACATGGGGCTTTAAGCTCCAAAGGATCCAATGAGATGTATGGAGGGTTGGATATTGCATGATACTGCTACAATTTGAGCAGCCAAAAATGAGACTCCTTTGTGAAGGCGAAATCCATCCATCTGTTGCCATACGAATAACATGTTTGTTTCCAGCACTGAGCTTCCAATAAGCCTCAAAAAGTCAGAAGCCCAGATTCACATGGTGTTTGGCACATCCCACCAACCTGTCGATTGCGTGTCCTCGGTGAAACTCAGGAAGTCTTGTTCGATCTTCTCCTGTCCATGGGGAGTCATCAAAGAAATGCTTCGATGGTCCCTGGAATCTCCTGGAATTAGTGAAGTGGCTAGTAACTGGCTCATACCCTCTGGTAAACTAACATAGCTATTGAACATGGCCATAGAAATAGTTGATTTTCCCATTAAAAATGGGGATTTTCAACAGTTATCTTAGTTTTCCAGAGGGTAACTGGCTAAATGATGGACTATCACCCAGTTACTAACTGCGTTACGTAACGTGAACTAATCCCATGGCCCATCTCGGTAAGGGGCCGCCGAAAGAAATCAACAAATGGAACTTCGAAACGGTCGAAGTTCCAGTAGGAAAGCCATGCCAGGAACCTAGTTGTGTGGTTTACATATGTTTAACATTGTTTATATATCTATGTTTACTTTTTGTTTCAGAGTGACCCTCGAGTGTGGGTCAGATCGATCATTGGGCTAGTTAAATCTGACATGCTGCAAAGAAATTTGACAGATTCAGAAGACTTGAGCTAATTAATCCCATCCTAAATGGGTCCCAATATGTGTAAATCCCATCCTGGGACCCTGGTTTCGGGGCTTGTTTGATGGGGGGATGACTAGACCGGTGTCATAGACGCAGTCCGAAACAACCAAGGATTGGTTTGTTCATTGGTTGATACTATACTCAATGATCCGATCACAGCAAAAATCGCGCGACCTCTGGCAACATCTAATGTAGCAGAATCCAAAAACAAAAAAGCATCAACCATCATCAATATTTACATCAACATTAATTCCCATATCTTCAGGCATGTTGGATTTTGGGGGCAACATGAATCCCACCCCTTCCAAATGATGGCAGTTTCTCTGGCGGTCTTTGAGATCACCCTCGGGACAGAACTCCATGATGATGATGAAGTACCTGGTACGATTTCAGATCCGAATTCCAGTCGTTGATCCCTTCAAGTTGCGCGACATGTTAAATGAGCGGTACACACCCATGTGTTCAAATCTTGAATGATTCATAAATCACCTTGAATATATAGATCCTATAGTGAAATGCTTTGGTTATAATTGTACAACACCAACTCGGCCATCTAGGGGGACTCAAATTTGGAGCTACAATTCCAGTTTCGAACCCATCTATAGCTATATTTATGTACCATATATCCACCACAAAAAAATGTTGCAATTTCGTTAAGGTTACCAACTTCAACACCTATCAACTGTGGGCATTGGCCAGGCCTGGGCTGGCCAATGTCGTGGTTTATGACATTCTTGGTGGTTCATCCGACTTAGTAAGTGGGTTAGCTCACCCCAGTTGTAAGTGGGATAAGTAAGCTTAATCCACTTACATATAACTGGGGTGAACTAACCCACTTACGATCCGTGGGATGAACCACCAAGTATACCCCCTTCTGACTGAGATGATGGTAAATAAAATGACACCCTTTTTTCCGGTTTGGAGAATGGGATGGTGACTATGACATTTGGTTTACCACATTACAAACTTCTCGACAGCATTTCACAAGCATGTTACAACTCAGTAACAGATTGGATGTACCACATCAATCCACATCACATATAACTATATGTATCCAAACTATTTTTTTCCGGTTCGGATTCGTGGATTCAGCAGATCCAAGTATCCTTTACCCTCTGGAAAATTTACATAATAATCAAAATAGATCGTGGCAAATAAGGGTTGGAAAATCAGTTTCCTTTAGGACATAGATAAAAATATATAAATATTTTCAGGGTCTATGTCAATTTACCAGAGGGTCATATCCTTTACAGACCTTAAAAACTGGGCATCCAAAACACCCACTGGTTGGTGCTGCAACATCTCGGACCATTTTGCTCGGGCCATTGCCCCTCCGACAGCAGCGGTTTTTTGTGGTTTTTGCGCCACCCAATTGTGGCATGGCCAGCATGCATGTGGCCAGTGTCAGTGTTCAGGCTGCTCCATTTCACACCGAAATCTTCTTATTGCCCCGAATGTTCCCTGCAAAAAGGGAGTCATTTAACCTGGGTGTTATATACAGTATAATTAAATTTTAAACATGTATATATGCAACGAAACAACAAATTGGATTTATGATTTACAACTACGCTCTGCTGTTTTTACATTCCTATTGAACTGACCACCTTTAATTGGTAAACCATCTATACATGGACCATTTTCAATAGCTATGACCGGAAGGTATAACTTCTTGTGCAACTTCAAGAATCTGGGCATTTGTTGAGTTCCAGCACCTGATGACACTCAGCACATGCAGCTGGCACCATATCGCCAAAAGCTCTTGGTTGGATGACAAGACCATTAAGACCAAACATGATCTGAAAATTCTCTAGTCAGTGGTAGTCTTTGAATTAGTTTTGTTGGGAAAATCTCAAGGGAACTATGGTTTTAACATGTTTTAACATGTTTTAGCATGCTTTAAGCCTGAAAGAATAGGGATTTTAAGGGTACATCCCTTCACTTCTGGGACATTCCAGGTGGTCCTGGAGGTAAAAATCGGAGACAGAATGCCAGAAACCATCCCCAAGTCATCACCAGTTTTATGGGTGCCATAAACCATCCTTTTAAATGGCAGTTGTTGATAGTATTGGCTTTCCCACATTAAGCCAATGGGATTTGGAGGAATCCTCGTTTTGAACTGCACCGGATTGATCAGCAGTTCTACACTTGTCGGGTAATATATAGATGTACATAGTAGATCTACAGGATATACATGATACATGGATGGGTCCGCAGTGAGAGCAGGGATGCGAAGTACAAATCTTCTCGAAGCAGAATCGCAAGATTGATCAACTCTGCGCCGTTTGATTCAGGGGGTTAGCACTGTAGTTGCAGGTTTTTACCTTCTAGGGGGTTAGCCGTGCCTTCGCATGAACTGCGGATCCATCGTGTTATAAGCCCATCTAACCCAAAGATATGTCTACCATAAATTCACAGTAAGAAATAAATTTAATTGAATTTAGCTATCGCAAACGGGGGCACCACCTGGTCACCTGATCCCATTTTTTTCGGTTGCGTGTCATTCCTAGCCGCAAGTTGCCACCCGCCAACGCAGCAGGCCCCGCCATCGCACTGCTTTCACGACGTGCTGGGCTGATGTTTTGGTGCGGTCGGGACTTCAGTGTCTGGGCGGAGCTTGGAAGTTTAGGAGGGATTTCATGGGGATTGAATGGGGATTTATGGGAACTGAATGGAAATCATAAGGGATATATAGGTGATTTATGTTGCCTAAGTTGGTGCAACGAACTCTAACTATGGTTTATGATACTTATCATAACTATAGTTCTTGAGCCTTAGAAACCAACACACAAACGTGGGGGGTACCACATTGTACCCCTCCGATTGAAAACCCCCCAAACAATGAGGGCTTAATAAGACCCAAATAGGGTTTGAACATGGCAATTTAGGGGGCGCATGGGCAAGTTTCATCCTGGCAATTCCCACCATCGATCATCTGGGCAAATTAGATAACTAAACAGGACTGGCTAACAGCTAACCTTGGTTTATAGATTTTTTTTGAGAATCATGGTGGTTTTCAACAAATGCCTGCAGCCATCAATAGAAACATGTCATTACCACATGTTCAAGATTTTCAAACACTCATTTCCATTTTAATTACCCTCTGGTAAACCAATATAACTATGGAAAATCACAATTTTTAATGGGCAAATCAACCATAAATAACCATTTTCAATAGCTATATAGGCTATGTTAGTTAACCAGAGGGTAACTCGTGGATGAAAATCCCTTATTTCCTGCGTAAATTCCAACCGTTTTTCGCTGTGTAAATTCCCGCCGTTTTTTCCCGCTTCTCCCACAGCAACTGCGCCTCACTTGTCCACCTGCAGGGAGAGATGTCAAACATAGCCGTGGGAAATGTCACATTAGAATGGGCATTGAAGTGGGAAATCATCAAAGAACTTAGATTCTCGTAGATTTAGTATTTCAGAGTATTTCATGGCATTTCCCGTTGCCATCTTTGCTGACGAGGGTGAGAAATAAATGGTTAGAAATCAACTGGTGTTCTTTTCACAGACCTGATGATCACGGATGATTAAAGCATTTGTTTCAGCTAAGACGAACAGCATGCATCAGAGTGGTCGTTTTGTAGGAGGCACCCGGAATTCTGGCTGAACTAAGGCCATCTGGGGATGATTCCCCATATATATAAACCATCATTGCTCAGCCAGATTCACCCAACCTTGGGCCAGTCTTTCAGAGGAAGTTCACCGCAATCCGCAATGACCACCTCACGGCACATCTGGAGTGTTTCCAGAGTGAGGATCGCAAAAAAACAAAGTACTTCAGTTTAGAGGAATGACTGGGGATCTATGTAGATGCACAAATTTATATAATTATGATTCATTATGTATATAATTTAGACATAGATGCGGAATATGATTGGGATCGGGATATGATGGAATATATATATATATTACTATATATATATACCCTCTGGTTATTTAACATAGCCATGGAAAATGGCTAGTGTTGGATAATTTTCCCATTAACACCTCCATTTATAGGTTATTTTCCACGGCTATGTTAGTCATAACCGCGGGGTATATATACACATAATTTCTGGAGAATTCTACCAGTCCATTTGAACGATGTCTACAACCAACAGACATGGGGATAACACCAACCATCATGGCGATGAAGTTGGATAGCATGGGTGTCTCCAAGAATTGGATGATAACTTGGGGATCACCCCATTCAAAGGAACCTCCCCATAAAGGTGATGGTAGAACCACTGGTTTCCTGCAAAAATCACTTGAAACATGAATCCACTGAATCATATGTTGATCATGTTTTCTCCCATACACAGCCTGAGACCCATCTGATGTCGCCATAGTGCCATGGAGTCTATTGACATTCCAGCGTTTACATCCTTTTCTCATTCTCCATTGGTTAGTTATATATTCTTTAGCAACCGATACGTTGAATGCTCGCGATCTCGCCCGTTGTATGTATCCACACCCATGGAACCCCAAAATTGCCACATCTGAGTGCTAAATATTGGTTTTGGTCTGACGTCACTGATAACTTTCATTTTCTCCCAATGACAATATTCCAGTTAGATCAATTAGGATTTACTGCTACCTTCCATTGTTAATTGAATTTCCAGTGTGTATATATATATAATTATGTATAATTGTTGTATATCCCCTTGCATCCCCGTTATATCCCCATCATCACCCCATGATATCCCCATGATCTTCCAATTGTAACCCCATGATATCCATTCAGCAGCTGTATCATCTTCCCGTTGCAATGCCTTCTTGGACGTGGTTCCACTGCCTGCGAAACGGCTTCACTGGGAGACTCATAGCAGGGTTCACTGCTTGGCGATTGAAGATTCCACCAAGAAAGGGGGGGTCGAAGTTGAACCAACAACAATTAGGATTTTTAGGGGATAGAATGGGGATCTCATGGGGATATAAAGGGCTGTATATACCCCTCAGGTAATTTAACAGTTTTCCATGGAAAACAACATCTCAATAGGCAAATCGTCGAACTCAAGGGACCATGAATTTTCCATAGCGAACTGTTGGTTAAAAAGGGACGGTACCTTGACTCTGAAGAACATATCCACAATCCTGGTTGCTGGCCATCCCGGCTACGTTTGCGGGTAAATTGTTGGCTCACTAAAGAGGGTAACAGCACCCAATTTACCTCCCAAAGTGGCTATCACCTATAATTGGTTCGGTTGGAGCATCACTGACATAACTTGGTCAGAGTACAGCAACCCCCAAATAGATGGGGTTGTCTTGAAATGGCTGGACCTATTTCATGAAGACACCAATGGTTTGGGGTAGCCCTATTTTGGGAAACACCCCACATAGTCATGAATAACTGTTCTATCTTTTTTGGGGTTGTACTATAAAATTATTGTAGAGGGTTCCTAAATGCTTCTAAAGTAGGGCTACCCCTAAATCAAATCATCCATTTGAGTCGGATTTTCCATTATAAACCATCGATTTTTGGGTACCTCCATCTATGGAAAGCCCCCATGTTAACATTCTTTTATATTCCATTTCAAAACATCACATCCCAGGATTTTCTCCTCCAGATCCACCCCATCATCACCCAGCCTGAGCCAACTGCCTCGATCTTCTGGACCACTTCGTATCCCTCTACGACCTTTCCAAAGACCTCAGCTCTTCGTAGAAACCACCAAGCCATGGCTGGGGGCTCGAGGGTCATCTCAGGAATCGTAACTTCTTAGTATGCATATAGTTATAAACCATTTATATATACCATGTATTGGTGTTATTGGGATAACTGATACATATATATATATATTATATTGGCATAACTGATGAATCGGAGAAATAAGGATCGCCCGGGTTTTACGAACAATTTACGATTTGCGGGATGCTCCTCCAAGTATGTGGGTCTGTTCCGGACTACCATTGAAATCATTGACAGGCGTGGGTTAAAATGCATGTGTGCCTCCTGAATCCACAAAGTTCCAATCGAAATTGACTGCACGATTTCTCAAATTTAGCAAAACAAAGCTTAAAACCTGAGTTTTGCAAAGATAGCAAGAAAGCCTTATTTCACGTCCCATCTATGAGTTGGGATTCTAAGCCACATGAGTTGGGATATCTGGCCAGGATAACTATCAACTGTATCACAACGCCAATTCGCGGAACTGCATCCAAGTATTCACCAGTTTATGGTGGAGAAAACTTGATCGCACCTTTTTAGAGATATCTACAGATCAACTGTAACAAAAAAAACATATTTAATTTGGATTTATAGTGGATAGATATCTACAGATCAACATATTATTGTTGACCCTCTGGTTCATAGATAACTATCCAGTACTACCACTAAACAACGCAAACATAATATATATATATATATATACACCTGAAATTAATATATGGTGGATGGATCTATCAATGAGTTTCTGTTGATAATTCTCTTTCTAGGTGTTGGATTTAGGGTAGGTATTGTCTGCAGTTGGACGGGCGGATATCCTGGGGATTGGAGATTAAGGATTTGATTGTCTCCAGAATGTCAAGTTCAAACCCATATTTTGACTGGTTCAAAAACCCCAATGTTGGGTCGTGAAACCCAAATATGTGCTGATTGAAACCTCTTTCATTGGATTGGTTAATGGGAAAATTTACAGGAAACACCTATATTTCATAGGAAAATCCATGGTTTCCTGTAGATTTTCCCTTAAACCAATCCAATGATTAATAAACAAAACACATTTTGGCTGAAAAAAAACACCATGTCTTGTTGTTGATCTCCCCATCCCTCAGCCGGTCATCCCGGGCCCCCACCACGTGCTTACCGTCCAGGTGAGAAGTTTTGGTGGTGCCTAAGTGAGGAAAGTGAGGCATTCGCCACATTTTTTTTCGTGAAATCCTACTAGTTATCCACAACATAACCAGTTATAACTTATAACCATGTAACTAAGCATCATTTTCCCATTGAATCTGTTGGGTAGAACTCTCCATAGTTGAGAAAACTAGGTCATCAGCTGCGAATGGACCAAATTCTGAAATCCTGCAAGTGTTTCCTGACTGTGACTTGACACCCAAACGTCTGGCGAATTCCAAAACAATCAAAAATATCCTCTGGTAATTAACATAGCATAACATAGCTATTCAAAAATGTGATTTTCCATGGCTACGTGAAATAACCAAACGGTAGATTCATTGTTTCGATCATTCCAACATTCACCAGGATTTGTGGGTCTGCTAAGGGAGGTCATGGTAATTTCACATAATTTCCATATCTCTATTCTTGTTGGTAACAACCCCCTATTTCTTAGTTAATACTCCATTTTCGAAGATCTATCAAAAATGGAAACTCAGTTTCCGACTTCCAGTCGCATATCATGTATAAGTCCCAAGTTGTGTTGGTTGTACAATCAAGCATCGCAATGGAAAATATTCCATTATCATTTATTGATCATTCTTTCGTTTAGACGACTATTTAATTCCTGTGCATTTCCCAGCAGCCTGCCATGTTTGATGGCTGCAGAATAGCGTTGTGATACTTAGATGGGCCCTGGAATTAGTTAAGTGATTAGTAACTTGCTTTTAACTGGCTAAATAATGTGTTTTCACTCAGTTACTAACTACTTAACTAACCCCATGGCCCACATAAGCGATCTAAGTACCATGTGATACCCTTATTTTGGATGGTTACAAACATATGATTCCCATATTTTGGGGAATACACATCCATCAACCAGCTATGACTTAGGGTACCATTCGGGTCTCAAGGCTTGGACTCATATCCACATTCTTCATTTTTTAAAATACCACTTAGATGTGGGCCATGGGATGAGTTGACTAGTGAGTAACTGAGTGATCATCCATCATTTAGCTAATTATAAGCCAGTTACCAACCACTTAACTCATTCCACGGCCCATCGAAGCCATCTTCCGGACACCTTGAGCCTCACCCCCCTTGCGCCGCGAACAGCGGGTGCGCCAAGAAACACAGGAAGAACTGCGATCCGTTGGTGTTGGGCCCCGCATTGGCCATGGAGAGAATGCCAGGACCCGTGTGTTCCAGTTGAAAACCTTCCTGAGCAGTGTCAACCCATGGTGATTTGTAGTGATATACAAGTGGTCATTTTCAGCGGTTGATACAATGATTGACAATGATATTAGTCAATAATAGTATAATAGTTGTGATTGCTAATTGGTGATTATTGGTTAATTGGTTGAATATTGGTTGATATATAGGATATGCACTATACATTAGTTGACACGTATGAGTGATTTTTAGTTGATTACTGATTGTTTTGTGATGATTAAATGATTATTCAGTGATTATTAAGTGATGATTCAACCAAGACGGCCCATAACACACCTGGTTTATCATATTCATCCCTATTCTTCCGCATGAAAATTACTCTTGTACACTTCTTTTCAACATCATAATGTAAGAATTTCATACCTAAATGCATCTATATCTAATTTTCATCATCACCATGCAACATGACAATTTCTTGGGTACACTTTTCTTTTCAACCTGCAGCTCCAAAAACCACAGGGGGGTAAATCGGCAAAATACAACGGCAACATGACCCATAAAAGCCTCCAAGCGTGGCTATCATTTACCTATGATGGGTTGGAGCAACCCTGTAGCTGATGACATTTTGTACTTATACTACCTGATGGGGATTATGACTAGTATTGAAAGCTATCAACCAAACAGATCCAAATAGAAGAATGAGATGGGAAAACGGGCTATCTTTAATGGTTCACCTGTCTTCAACCTGCAGCTGGATTTACCGAGGATCATCTTCAAACTTCTCACCATAGATGGACTTGCCACCTGTTCCCATCTGTCAAGATGGCTCTGGGGTGCAGGTTTGGTTTTGTTCGTGGTAAAAGTAGAAATGCCTCCAGAAATGTGGTGCTAAACCGTGCTGAATACTCATGACTCAAACTGTAGAAATGTCATGAAATGTCTGCAGAATATCAAAAGTGTGATAAACTTCTAAGAATGAACCTCTTCAGAATGTGAAATATCATAAAACATCTGGAATTCTTCTTCATTCTTCCATTGCTATTGCTGCCTCAGCCTCATCTTTTGGAACTTCGGGATCTCAGGGAGCCAAGTTGTTGACCCATTTCCATCATACAAACGGATCAAGAGGTGTTTAATTGCCTATTACGTCAATATAGTATATCAATAGTTTAGAGGTAAAAGCAGATGTTGTAACAAAACATCTCCCTCCATATCTGTCTAAAGTTGTCTTCCTTATTATTTGTTCCCATTTCAATGCCCATTTAGTTGGGGGATTTCCCAGCTAGCCAAGCCATGTTTGATCACGCCTACTATAGATATATAGAAATGGCTATGGCTCAAAATTATCAACCCTATAATTGGTTGGTTTATGTTCATTTACCATTAAAAGTGTCAATTTTATGGTACCATAATTTTGAGCCATAGCCAAATACGTTAATCATCATTCTCCCAATTAAATGGCAACACATTGCTGGTAAATCCCCCACGATTTGGCCTTTTTGAGCCCCCCATCCCCGGCCTGTCCCGTTGTGATTGGTGAAGTCACCACCTCGACTGATGGCGAAAAATACTGGAAAATCATCGAGGCCTGTCCTCTCAAACAATAAGTGTTTGATGGCTTTTCTGGCCTAAGAATTGGATTTTATATGGATTTCATGGAATTTCATAGAGATTTTATAGGCGATCTATGTTAGCTAAGTTGGTTTATGACTGACTGCCATAACTAACGTTTATGGTGGATATATCGAACTAGTTGGATGTTGCGCACGCCGTGGGATGATCAGTGAAAGCCCTCGGCTGCTGATCATTAGGGGGGGAGTATCATATTAAGAGCAAAGGACATACCGGGCACCTATCCCAGTGTACTGCTAGGGTAGTACATATTCCTCTACGGGTTTCTGATAATCGCCAATAAACACCAAAAGCATGTCAGTTAGTATAATCCCTATGTGAACCTATCAACAGAGACATTCTTAATGGTTCATTTGGGCGGTAGAACCCCTGATCTTCAACAAAGTTGTTGATTCCAGTTTAACATCAGCCAGGGTTACCTCTAACATTGGTAGCAGGGGAGTACACCAGGCCTTGGCACATGAAGTCTGGAATCACTCGGTGGAAGGTGCTCTCCTGAGCAGGGCGATATTCGTTCACATCCAGTAGGCTTTTAATGTCGGGGATCCAACATGATTCACCGGGGGTTGAATCAGGAAAGATAGGAATATGATGCACAAAAAACAATGAGGGGCCCTGGAGATAGGCTTTTGTTGATTTATATGTGATATATCTGGGAATTGTGGCAAATATGGAAGGGTGAACATAAACCACCTTATGGCTGGAGTGGTCCTCTTTGTGGCGATTTCAAAGTCGACAGTTGAAATTTCATAGTAAAAAACGCCAGAGCAAGGTCCAAGGGTTTACTTGGATTTGATGCTTCGGGGCTTCAATAAGATAAACCATATTCCCCAAAAGACCCCCCTGTCATGGTGGATTTCACATCAGGAAAATAAGAGAAACACCTTAAACTAATCCAGGTGTTGAAGGTTTCATGTTGAATATTGGCGGGGCGGAAGCAAAGAACCTTGTCTGCAGGAACTTCGGTTTGATAATTTGTTACCTGGGATGTTCAGAGATGTTCCAGATACTAAAGGCAATATGAGAATATGGAGATGGGTTTCAGGGAATTCCCCGCAAAATGACTACCGGAAGCCCCGCGCCGGGCACCTTGTAACCAAAACCCTTCTCTCCGGTGCAGAGGGCGCGGAAATTCTCGGCCGTCTTCGGCACGACGTCACCGCGCAGCATCATGATCACTCGGCCAGTCTGGCGGATGGGGAAGATATCGTGAACATGGCATCTGAGACACTGAGGGGAACGGAGAAAGGCATAGTTTGCTTTTGTTGAAGGTAGTTCCTGCTATTCCTACTGGTGATTCACTTCAAACTATCTTTTTGGGGGCGTCTACAATCTGTCTGTATTACCATCAATATCCACAATATGGTACCCCGTAGCTAAGTTGGTTTGAAACTATAGGCCAACTAGGGTCTATGGTAGAAATATCTAACTAGTTAATGAGGGTTATGAGGTAACTTTATACACTTTCAACTAGGGGTCAAAACACTACCCTCTGGTTAGAAGCCTCCTGTAATGGTTACAGCAAACCCACGGTCACAATATAGCTCACTCGCAATTGAGTGTCCTAACATTACATAACGTTACTAGATTTGATCGTAAATCCTCTGCAAAAATCTTCAAATCATCTTTTAGAATAATGAATCCCTAAATCACTTACCGTAGTGTGTCTGTATCCTCTCCATACCCAAGTGGCTTGCTTGTGCGGCTTGCAATTGATTGAGCACGGCACTGCGCAGGACAGAATCAGGTTCATCTTGACCAACTTTAAGTCCCAACGTTTCCAATGAAATCCCCTTGTGTGGGTGAAACCCAATGTGTTACATCTGGGTGTGTCTGATAGCATGGAGCATATCACTTTTTTTTGAATGGCAGGGTTCAATGAGTACATGATGATCAACCAGTGGATTTAGGGCCTATGCCGTACAAGGTGGGCCCCACAGTTCTGTTTGTTGGATTATAAAGGCATCCAACTAGTTCAATATATCCACCGTAAACCCTAGTTATCGTAGTCATAAACCAACTTAGCTGACATAGATCACCTATAAATCACCTATAAAAATCCAGGAAGTCCAGGAAGTCCACGTTAAATCGCAAAAAAAATCCACTATACAGCAACGTCCATTCAATCCCATTAAATCACCTACAAAATCCATGAAATCCCTTATAGATTCCATTGAATCCCAGTATGTAAATCCCTAGCAAGTCATTTAAATCCTCTATAAATTCCATGAAATCCCCATGTTTTTCCTTGGAAACTCACCATCCCTCCATCGCACCTTCTCACCGTCCAACTCGATGTCGAAGAAGCATCGTGGGCACTTGGCGGCTTTGCCCAATAAGGCATCCCACTTTTTCTGGTACATCTCCTGCAAGAACTGATGGAAGGTTGGGAAATATGGGTGGAAATATGGTTTGCTGATGAAATATGGATGGAAAATGGTGGGTACATCTCCTGAAAAACTGAGAAAGTGAGCAAAGCATGGAAATATCAATCGAATTTCACCTGCAAAAAGATCATATATTCATGTATATTCCATAATATATGTGAGATTTTCTGAGCTGCAAAGCCTGGAATTTCATAGATGGAATTAAAACCCTTTTCGATATTCCATAGTGGCCATAGTATCTGCAAGGGTGGTGCACCCAATCGATAGCTCACTTGGTATCAATAACTCCAAGGACTAAGGTTTATGGTAGATATATCAAATTAGATAACTGGGTTATTGAGCAATGTTTCTCTGGGGGGGTACCAGAACTTTATGCCCAAAGAATCCAAGAGAAACAATTGAAGTTTGACCCTGGTAGGTCTAAGCAACATAATCATGCCAAACAGTTGGAAGATTACTTTCCACCTCTTCCACTAGACATTTGCTATTTTCAGGGTTTATTAATTTGGGGGAGGGTATCACAATCAAATCCATTCACATATCATTAGACAAGTCATGCTTGATGATCCTTCTCCCAACTACAATCTATATTTCTTTTGTTCAAAAAAAAATGGAAGCACTAAAAATCATCTCTCAAATGTATATCAAAAAAAACAAAAAATATGGTAAACCGACCATCCCAGCATACAGATCACATCCCAGCCTTTCGCCCGTGCCGCATCGCTCCTTGATGGATTTTTCCAGATCTTCCTCCGTGGCATATTTCGCCTTCAGCTCCTGAGGAGTTGCTGAGCTCCCCAGTGGTGTTTGTTGGTCCATAACCCCCATGAAGTATAGATATATATATATATATATATCTACCATAATCTTTAGAACAAATAAGATACCTTAAGGGGTACCCCCCCCCAGAGAAAAGTTGCTTACTACCCCCAGTTAAGTAGTTCGATATATCTACCATAAACCTTAGTGGAGTTATTGGCACCAACTGAACTGGGGAACCACCTTGTATGGAATTAGAATCAAGCTTCTCTGGTTGGTAGTTTCACATGTGTTGATCAGTTTCAAAATCTCTCAAAAAGTGAGTGATAGTCATTACGAGTGATTATAAAATTAATCGTTGATGAGTGATTACCCTCTGGTAAACTAACATAGCTATTGAAAATGGCCATTTATGGTGGATTTTCCCATTCAACATGGTGATTTTCCATAGTTATGTTAGTTTACCAGAGGGTACTAGATATGGATTTAATAGTCAATAGTAATACATAATATCCCTACAGCTCCAAATACCTTCTGAGACTGAGACTGTATTTGGGGGGTGGTCTTGGGGGGTCGAAGCAGCTTCTCAGAAGCTATTTGGAGCGGGAGAAGTGGAGATTTCAGTGGTCAATGATTTATCCAGCAAAACTGGGAGACCCTTGACTTTCAAAGTAGAACATAAAAAATCTGGATTTTAGATACCTTGATCTTGGGGGTATAGATTTTTCTGATTAAGTTCAAATTCGATAAAACAAAAGAGCTGAGGAGACCGGGATTTAACCAGCCCAAGATGGGGAAGTGGATTCAATCAATAGAAAGCCGGTGTTGATTTGTTACCAATACAAATGGGACAACTAAGAGCAAACATAGGGGAAATATCATGAGGATATACTGGGGATGTTTCATAATTATATAACCCTCTGGTAATCAAACATGGTTTGCTGGAAAATTCACCATTTAGTTCGATGATTTTTCCAGGGACCTCCATGGCAAGTTCGGCTCCTTGCCCTTCTCTGAGGATTCATCTTTGTAGGCTGCCCTCCTGAGCATTCAGAAAGTGTGACAGAACTTCGAATGTGGCTCCCCGGCTAAAAACCATGTTTGTTGGCTCATCATATCGTATAATTAACTCCCTTCTAACTAGTTCGATAGATCCCACCTTGTGAGGATGCCCTTCTCTTGGTAAGAATAATTTGCGCAGAATGTGAGACGTTCCACGCGTTTGTTCTTTGCCCGCACATACTGAAAAAAACAACTCAGATCCAATAATTGTCAAGAAGGAAACCCAAAAGGGGAAGTGGGTTTCATGATTTTTCAAAGTCAGATTCTTCACCATAGGTGGATTCCATATAGAACATACTATGTATACTGTATATGTGGGGTTGTCTGAAATTTTGGGTACCCCCAATTCCAATGGATTAGAACCTCATTTTCCCTATTCAAAATGGCTATTCTGTGTATTCCCTATTTTCAGACAAACCCATGTATACCCCGGAATGGTTTCTCTCCATCTCTGACCGCCCCCTCCATGGCCAGAAATAAATCACCAAGCCACTGTCCATCGGCCCACTTCTTCATAGCCTGCGGACCCCCGAGAAGTGCCAAGAATGCTGTGGAAATCTCCTCCAAATGGTGATTTGATGGGATTTCCTTGGGATTTTGTGGCCGGATTAAATCACCAATAATGGGAATACATTGGGAATATACAGTATATTAAGAAATATTGGGAATATATTGGATTTCACCAACTGTCTTGTTTACATTTGCCTCTGAGCACCGCGAGTGACCACAACTGAGCCATAGTATAAATATAAATATAGTCCCAAGAAATATTCTGCTTGTTTGATGAGTATCACTGTTGTGTGCTATCATAACCAGCTTGGTGAAATCCCTAGTTTGGTTGGTCAATTCCCAATGTTTGATGAATAGCCGTTTATAGTTGATTTTCCCATTCAAAATGGTGATTTTCCATACTGATGTTAGTTTACCAGAGGGTATATCCCAAATGTTCATTCTTGGAATCCACCCCTCATCTCCCAGTTGCCTGTCCAACAGGGAACCCCGGCCCAAATATGCAGCTTTTCCCATCAATGATCCTGGAAACTTAGGACACCATTTGGTGTACATCAACTCCCTGAAATTCCAAACATGGCAATGGACCACCGGCCATATATATATATATAATATGATTTTCCGAGCAATAAACCTCCATGGCTAGGCCACGGGAATTTCCCGGCCACATTTGACACGGGAGGGAAGTTCAAGCAAATCTATCCAATCTGGGGGTCTCACCATTGAAAAACATCCGAAAGTTGTTTATGTAATGCATAAATATCCAATACTACTGCGGATAGTATAATACCCTAAAACAAATCAGTCATCAACCATCATTTCAGTAAGGATTATCACAATAAATCATAATTGATGTCTTGTGACTATTCCATATATTTCCCATCTATATTCAGCTACATCCCCATGAATTTCCATGGCTTCACTGCTCCGAAGGACTCTGCGCGCCTCCTCGTTCTTGGCGCCAAAGAATCGCTCTTTGGCCTCTTCGCTCCATTCGCCCGCCTCTGTCTTGAAGCCCTCAGGGATAGGCCTTGGCTGCAGGCCAGGGCGGGACTCCCCAAAGATATCGGTGGTTGGAGTGGTTGAGAACCCTATGAAATACGCCACTTACATATGGCTTAATGTGGTAAACACCCATATGGCCCATATGGTTTCGAATATGTCGTGTTTGACCAAAGAATCCTGTTTTGGGTGATTTTCCCCATGTTTTTGTTGGTGGAATTGCGATTCATATCTGTTTGTTGGCTGATATCCCCATGTGTTGATGTTGCTTCATTTTTCATAGACAAAAGGACGAGTCTCTAATCATGGAGCTGGTGACAATTCCCTTGTAAACCAGAGCCTGTTCATCCCCAAACCTACATAGTACTCAAATTTTGACTTTTCTGTTCGTTTAAAAGACATGAAGTTTGCACAAACATGGATCCAGCTTGGTAAATCATGGAGGGTGAAATAGCTCAGATCTGAGATGGGACAATCCCAACTTGGCGACAAGGTCATGATTAAAGGGGCTACATCCAAACTTCAGGGGGGCTGCACCCATGGTAAGATCCACTTACCCCAACTGCGGACGAATTCCACTGGGACCCCGGCAGCGACATCGCAAAACCGGGCCGCGTAAGTTTTCGTCACGGCACCAAAAAAGGGGGGGCGGCTTCTACTGGAACCGAAAGTTCACCAAAGAATACCAATAGTTGGTTGAACTATAATTGATATATTACTATCTTATATACCAATTGGTGTAATGTATTACTATTGGTGTAATGCACCAATTGGTTGAACTCAACTGATATATTCAAGTTATAAGAATATCATCAACAGATTGTTATATATATATACATATACATAGCATATGTAGTGTGTTTATAATCTATATATTATAATAACCATATAATCATATGTGTATTCATTGTGGCGGATCTAATTCCACGGGTCTATCATTGGATTGGTTCAAGGGAAAATTGACTGTAAGCCATGATTGCCCCCCGTCAAACATACTCAAAATATGGAAGTACTGTAAACCATATGAATTGTCCCTCCAATTCTGGTTGCAACTTGCATCAAAGCAAGCTGGACAAGTTCCAGTCTTGAACTAGAACCCGCTGGGTGGCTACTAAATTCATGTGTGGTCGTGGGTTAGAAAAGTAGCGGAGTCCTAAACAAGCTGAGTCCTGAAAACCAATAAAACTTCAAGTTCATCGCCACTGCATATCCATGCGCCAAGTCAACATGTCCAAAAATCGGCTGCTTTGAGCATATCCCACATTCCTTTGTCAGAAACCGGCAACAGCTTGTGGCAATCTTATGCTTTAGACTGTAATTGTACAATGCATTACACCATCAACAAATTCAATGTTTTGATTTGTAAATGATAATTCACTTGCCGCCATATTTCATGGGAAAAACCATGGTTTCCTGCAGATTTTCCCTTCAACCAATCCAGTGAATGATGAAATCAGCTGCCTAAATAATATTCATCCAGTCCAGCTCAATGGATATCCATCCAGTCGCCCAAAGATTTGGATTCCCAGTGGGAATATACGCCCGATAAAAACTGTTCATCAATAGGTAATCAAATTGATTATTATCATCATACATTGATAAGAGCTAAATAAATACTTTGACCTATTTGAATCCTTAATGTTTGACTATATCATATCAATCAAATAAGAATGAAATCATCTATAAACAAATCAACAAGGGGTTGGTAAATGTCCTCATTTTCCACATCACCCAACAAAAAAAACATAAGTCATCTCCAACAAATACGACTGAAGGTGATGTGAAACAACTGCGCCCAAAAAATAACATTTACCAACACTGCATCAATAATCATTTATCTAAATCTCCCATTCATGTTCTGGTATCATGTGGCTTTGTCTGAGAATTCCCCCCCCAAAATTGATGATTGATCATCACTACCGCATTAAGATTTTGACATTTGAGGGTAGACCCCATTTTCAAGCACACTCAAATAACCCAATCTCCTGTTGATATCCCCATTTTATCACCAGAATATCATATCATGTTATATCATGTCTCCATCTTTGGTAGTGAAATCACCAGTTTTCATAGGTTCAACCATGGTTAAACTATGGTTACACCACCATTTTGCGCCATGTTTTACCCATCTTGCCCCCCCGCACCGCTCCGATAAAGCGCACGTCTTGGGCTCAAGACCTCCATACTCCACGTGGACAAAGTCTTCCTGCAGGATGCCACCAGGCCGCAGCCCAGCAGGGTGGGGAAAACCATAGGAAAAACCATAGGGAAATGGGGATTTCATGGGATTTATTGTTGATTTATATGGATTTATAATATCTAAGTTGCTGCCACTAACTCCAATATAATAAGTATATGGTTTATCGTAGATATGTATACATATAATCATTACATTTGTATATTCATAGTTCATGGGGGTTATGAACCGACTTATAACTAAAGGGCGCCACCTTACAGAAGAGATGACATCTTCGGTTCATGGAATTTAAAGAGGCAGAAAGAGGCCCCACTGGCTGATGGGACCCACATTCCCAAGAATCTCCCCATACGGAATAGGGGTTTGAGTAGTATGGGAGCAATATTGGAATGGGAGTCCCATCCCTACAGGTCCCTAGAAATTCCACTATTTCCGTGGTCGAACCGAGAATGGATGGGATTTAAGCCTGTCTCGTAGTTTAACGGCTTGCGAACTGGAAAATCACCATTTCTCAAATTGGTAAATCATCATTGATATCATCGAACTACATAGGCCATGGCTTCGATAGCGAATTGACAAATAACCTAGAAAATCCTAGAAGGTAAAACCCAGAAAACACGGAGATACGAATGGGAATGTGCTGGTCATGTAACAGGAAATCATTCATTCATTCATCCACCTTTAATGGGAATATGAATGGAGACATGAATGGGAATATCACCATGTGGATATGAATGGGAATTACTATGATGTATGGGACTGGCTATGAATGGGGATACCACAATGGGAATTACTACTGAACTTAGTGGAAGTATAAATCACCTATGATGGTTCTTACTTCATGGTAACTTTCTCCAGTACTCGACTTCATTCAATGGTTTTGGTAGTGACAACTGACTCAACAGGATGTTCCCAACAATTGGGTTTGTCCAAATATGGGCGGACACGCGAAAATGGCATTGTTGATGGGAAGAACAATGATAAAGCATGGTTATTCTGGTGTACCGTACCCTATTCTTAGATGAAAAAAAAATTAACCAATCTGAACTCTTTGTTGTGTTTTTTTGGAAGGTTTCCCACATATCCACCATCATAACTTGTTGGTGACATCGGACGTGTGGGATGTTGCAAAGCTTCACCCAGTTTCATCTCCTGTGATCAACGGGAATTTCAGGACCTTAAATGGAGGTACTGTACCATAGAAGGCATATATTTTGTGGGAAATTTGCCTGCAATTTAGCTATGAAAAATAGGCATTATATGTGGTAGGTACCCCCAATAGATCGGTTCCTGAAATGGCCATTGGTGATCCCTTACGCGTTTTCTAAACATGCTGACATATGTTTTCCCACATCTTTCCTGACATGTTTGGAGTACCCAGAAAAATGATGATTTATTTTGCTGAGTGTCAATGTGAAGGGATATAGCCGGCAGAATCGGGGGTAGAAGTCAAACACGAGGTTGTGTGCTGGCAAGATCAGGCA
This sequence comes from Symbiodinium sp. clade C Y103, assembly GCA_003297045.1. NCBI lineage: Eukaryota > Dinophyceae > Suessiales > Symbiodiniaceae > Cladocopium > Cladocopium sp. clade C. Next base: position 93,388 of record BGPT01001766.1, on the reverse strand, counting down.
CTATGGACTGGTTCAGCATTCATTCTGCGTGAGATTGTTACCCTCTGGTAAACTATCCTAACTATGGAAAATCACCACTATTAATTCGGAAAATCCACTATAAATGGCCATTTTCAATAGCTATGTTAGTTTACCAGAGGGTAAGCATACAGCATCCCCCCAACTAATATACACCCGCCAAATGCGAGGTTGGAGGATTAGTTTCCACTAGCAGTCATTAGACATAGGATCCCACAACAATTGGATTGGTTGGTTTATATGGATTTGTCCGAAAATAGCGTACCCCAAAATCCACTGGATTGTCATCATTCCAGATACACACTTCGATCACATTAAGTCGGTGATATGTCCCTTTACAATCCCATTAAGACTTCCCCAGTTAAACCAGCCATTTCCAGACATACCCTCTGGTAATTAAACGTAGCGACATAGAACATGGCCATAGGAATAGTGGATTTTCCCATTAAAAATGGTGATTTCCCATAGTTATGTAAACGTTTACCAGAGGGTACCCCGTAAGTTTGAGGTTCATGAAATTGGATATATAACACCTGCCCCAATGAAACCATCCATTTCCAGAGGGTACCCCATGTGGACATCTTTCAACCGCCTTTGGAGGTGCCCCTCTCCGGGCCCATTGTCACCTCATAGGAGACGATGTGACGATGTCGCAGCATGATCAATTCCTGTCTTCGACCGTCAGCTTTAACCGAAGCATACACGACATAGTCATGAAAACCATAGGAAAAAAAACATTTTATTGAAGCTATTTATGGTGATATACCATGTTTTTTGAAAGTCTGATTAATGATTTTAATGTACCCATGAAGCTATACTGACGTAGGTGGTAGATAGCAACCTTTTTTGATAGGTCATATACCCATGAAGTTAGATTTATAGGTCATATGCCAACATTTTTTATAGTATTATAGGTCCTATACTCATGGTGTGTTTTCTTCAATAGTTACGGTATACTATACACCCATGGTTTGTTTCCATTGGCCCAGTGACCAAAACGGCCCCAAAACGTCGTCCTTGGCTTCTCTGCTGTACTCGTCCACTTCCGTGATCTCTCGTACTGGGATCCTGGCTCCAAGGAGGAACCCAGCAATTTTGTACCAAAATCCAGGGCATGTTCTCATCATTTTTTGGGCTTTAGGGGGTTTAACAAAAATCAAGATCTAAGCAAATGATAGTACAATTGTCCCAGGATGTTTCTTTTTATCATCTATGGTAACTTTTATAGGGAAAAGTGACAATTGTGATTAAATCTGTTTACTTTTGGACATTGTTGTATACTTAAGTGGATTTCTTAGTGCAGTTGAGGGTGGACTTGAGAGGGATGACAATTACGAAGTGCGTTCTAGGCATGTGATGCCATTTGCACCTCGGGGTATCCCATTGATAAGCCAAATACTCACTGGGATGCGCACATCCAAGAATCCTCACCATCATATAAAAAAAATATCAAGCATAGCAATCGACATGTTTTACCTACTGAAATCTACTGACATGAACATAGGGATTGTACTTCGCCATGTTACCAAAGGGTGCCCATCCCCACTTTGTGGTTTACTATTTTGCGCACCTGATTTGAGACTGACAGACTGTATTTCATGATATCCCGTTATATCCCCTTAATTTGTTGGATATGTTATATCTCAATTTGTTCATAAGTCCATTTCCACGTGTTGATTGCTCCAAAAAAAAAAAGTTTCCCTGCCCAATATGGTCATTTTAGGGGATCCCCAAGAATCCCTAGCAATCATGGGATTTAGCCTCGAATCATCACCCGGATCCAACAGTGAAATCGAACATTTTACCAACTTAGACAAGTTTCAATCACCTATATATAAATCCCCATAACTTTCTTGGTTAATGTGGTAAACTCAATGCCATGTCTACCTCAATGCTTCTCCGTACCGAACTGGTGCACCGGCCAATTCCATCACATCATCAAAGGCACTTCTTCGAGACGAAGCGGTCCAAGTTGGGCATTCGTTCCACCAGATACACCGAGCCTGTAATGCTGCCGTGTCAGGCGAGGAAAGGATGGGGATTTTAGATGATTTTATGCCATAAAACCATGGGATTTTGCCATGAAAAAACCAGCTTACATGGGCAGTGGTGATATCAACTGTGAGGACTTGACCACCAAAATATGATGACTTCGCCAGCCAACGTGAGCTTCAAAATCAATGGGCACTGCATAGATCAATAGGAAGGGCCCCTCAATTGTAAATTGTTTTGTGGTTTTAAACTTGTTTTTCCCCGCGTCTAATTACTTCATTCTAGTTCGATATATCCAGCATAAATTCCAGTTGTAGCCTTCTTTACTACCTGAATCCTATGCTTCGGGAGCCCCTCCTTCAGAAACAAATAACCCATGGACATCTGGTTCAACCAGAATCACCGATCTCCAGAAAGCACCTGCGTCCAAGAAAGGTATGTTTTCCCGATGAACATTGCTGGGCCGGGAATGTTATGTAAATATGTATGTTTCCACATTACTATGGCTGTTTTGACAAGGCAAATGATGATTTATCAGGTGGATAAAATGGTTTTATTCTAACAGGTCGGAACACAAATGGATATAGCAGCCTGGAGTGTTTTCATGTGTCATCAATCTGCGGATATCGATGGTATCCCCATGCTATTCCGAAAAAAAAAAATGTGAGTCGTTCATAAAATCTACCTGTTCATGGCTACGGTGGCTATAGATTTCAGTAGTATTCACCAGAATAAGAACTTCATTTCAACGGAAAACAACATAATTTCATTTACCTAAACCCTCCAAGTATCCCAAACAAATGGTAGTAAAAGTAAGAAAATGATGGGGTAAAGCATCATCTTTCTATGGGTACAACCGGAGGGTCAAACCGTAGTTACAATTGCCAGAAACCCTAGCCATGGAAGCCATGGCCCATTTATATATAGATGATAAACATAGTGATTTACCTATCATAAAGGGTGCTTTTCCATGGCGATGTTCAAGAACCAGAGGGTTCATCCAATCTGATTTCATCTAGTTCTTACCATTTCTTACCATAATTCCATCCAATCTCAAATGATCCCATCTTTGAACCCGAAAAACTTCTCCACACACGTTGGCGCGTGGGTTTACCGCAGCTGGGTCACCGTAGCCACCGCAGCCCAACAAATCGAGGCTGCGATAGCCGTTGCGGCCTGGGAACTGATGGGATTGATGCCACAGGTCTTTAGCCAAGTTGGTAAACCATAGGGCGATATAGAAACTAAGAATCAAAAAGGTTTCTAAAACCATAGAATCTAAAATATATATATATATATATGAATCTATTCACTGTAGTTTATTATATATATATATACTATAGGAACTACTTTAATAGAAACTATAGAAACTATAGAATGGAAACTAATAATGTACGTCGGTTTATATCCAATAGAAACTATAAAGATATGTGATATATAGATATCTATCAGAAAACCTGCTGAAATTGAGGCTATTGGCACCAACTTAGGTAAGCTTTGTGAACCATACCATACTTGGTTCATAAACCATAGTGCCATAGTAACTGTAGAATACTATATATATAATTATATATATATATACAGATATACATGTAGATATATCTATCATAAACTAATCATGACCTTAGCTAAGTTGGTACCAATAACTCCAAGAACTGTTGCCAATCAACCCGGGTATTTTTAATGGCTCAACTGTTGAAACTCCACATATTATCTTGGCAAAAGATATCCCAACTATATCCACATTACATGACAATAAACATCCATAAACCCCATTAACTCTAGAGATATGGCTATGAGTCAAAACCCTGGTACCTTCTGTTCACCCCAAACTAGCTGGGATTCATGGATGTTCATCCCATTAAAATTGATAATAAATAATAATAGGTTTTGACCTTTGACCCATCCCCATATCGACCATAAATCATAGAATTCACGAATTCACCGAGTTATTTGCATCAACTTGGCTAACCAACTCAGCACTGTGTGGTTCAGCCACTGTGTTCCAGCTGAGTTCTCGGACACAGCTTACAGGAGCAACTTCTCCGGGTGCAGATCTTCCAGAGGTAGATGGCACCTAAGTTACCAGAGGGGCGGTCACCGATGTTACCCTCTGGTAACCTAACATAGCTATTGAAAATGGCCATCGAAATAGTGGATTTTCCCATGAAAAATTGTGATTTTCCATAGCAAACTGTTAGTTTACCAGAGGGTAACCAAAATGGTGCAAATCACATCAAAGAACTGGGTGATTTTGTTTGTTGCAATCTGTGGGTATACCCCAATTTCCAGATAAATGTCCTGTCAGGATTCAGTCAGGATCACTGTTTTTTTGGGGGGGCCAATCCCAGGCTTCCCGGTTTGGCTGTGACAACATAGGAAATCACTGCTTTGGGCTAGTGTCGATGAAGCAAAATCTACTCGAAGGTGGTTAAGCTAATGACTCCCCAAAACGACAGCTAGCTCGACACTGATGGAGGAACAGTTTTGCATTTAGGTCACCATCCAAATACCGTCCTAGCTGAAGTCTAGGTGTGATATCTTTGCCTATCCTTGGGTCTTTTGTCAAGGTACATATGTAGGAGTATCTCGCCCCCTGCAGTCAAATTGCTCGTTTGTCACGAGCCCGGAACTTCAAGACCCTGCTAGCCTGGGGCAGTACGACCCCAAAAAGCGGTTCCTTGGGCTCAACTTTTCCCAGTTGCCTTGGGGGGATCAATTTCGGACGCTCAATTCGCGACTGGCTTTTCTTGGTCGAAGTCCTTTTCAGCAGAAATGGACTGGTATCATCACCACCTGCCAGTTGCAAATCCTCCCAACAGTGAAAGCCCTTTACCAGTTATAAATGGGGTTCTCGTTCCAGAAATGGTGTTATAATGTGTTACAGTATAACTGACTTACAACTGGTATTTCGGGCCATCACTGAATGAACCCTCCCTCTCTTTGCCGCGATACTCGGACTGTTGCCAAGATTATGTGTGGTCTAGCAAGAGTCTGTACCAAAAACCAAAAACTATGATGGGATACTCTGACGGGTCACATCCCTCAGTCGCATCCTGAAAATTTCCGTTCCGCCACACAGGACACGACTGGTGGGGAACGGCAAATCAAATCGGGGATCATCTGCCGGGTTGACGGTTGCAAAATAAAGCAGCGCGAAGAAAGACACATTCGCATTTTATCACACTACTTCTCCAACTGGTGCTTCAACAAGTCCTGAAAAACCACCGAAGACCACAAGGGTTTTGCACCAGCAGATTTCAAATGTGATCCCAAGCTGTTCCATAAATCCATAGGTTGGGTTTGGACCTTAGCCCATGGGGCCTATGCCATGTTTTTCAACAAGCCCAACCCAGCTCACAACGACGATCACTGTGTTCAAACCTCAACAGGAAAACCATTGCCGGTGGGGTGGAGGTGTTATGGTGACAAGAGACTACTTGCAAACATGTGTCAAAATACTTGGATGATGTGTGGTATTCGTCGTCGGTCATTAATGATGCTCGTATTCACACTGCAAACAACACCTAAAATCCTGCTAGATCTTAATTTCATCAGTATCATTTCATTTCGATAATATTTATTGATCATCAGTGATCTGGATCAATCACAGTTCTTTTAACTCACCTGAGTTAGGGCAGTTTGGGTATGATTCACCAATATTAGAAACCACCATAAACCACCATTCCAGTGACGTCACGACATGAGGTCACTATAATTCATCCAAATTGATCATCAGTGATGATCACAAGGACAGAGAACATCAGCCCGGTCGTAGATGTGGCGATCATAAAACTGTACCCTCCAGTTTTTTATTTGAGCACTTCTCAAAACCAGAAATGTCGTTTGTTTGTATTGGCGGGGTAGGAACGGATTTAACATAGTGGATCACGATTGTATACCCAATATATTGGGTAGTATTTGAGTGTATTTGTGTAGTATAACAGTATAACCCCTAGAATAATCAGCAACCAATCATCATTTTTCAGTTACATTCACTGATATCCTCATATTTTGATGGTTAAAACCCTATTAAAAAAAAAAAAAAACTCAACCACCAACAAGGGCAAATCGCAATCACTGCCAGGTTTCTGCGCGTGATTTTGCAACACAATCGGAACACTTTTTTTTGCTACTCTTAGATACCACATGATACCCCAAAGTTAGAGTTTCACCTGGTCAATGAGTATCATATCAAGGATTATGGCAAAAAAATGAATACTGTAATAGCTAAAATGACTGAATGTAAGGAGATTTTCATAGATTTTCTATGAAATTGCTGGGGTTAAAATCTTCGGTTCGAATGGGATTTTTGTATTCTGCATCTATCCCTATTTTGCATGGCAAAAACGAAGAGCATCATCTGTCACAAAGGTTGGGTCTCATCACTTCGGCAGAATCATTGGGAAGTATTCATGGTGATCTTATAATCAGTAAACTTTCCAAAAGGTCATTTAATCACTCAATACCTCTCATAAATGATGACTTTATGGGTGATCTGCCAGAAAATCATAGTAAAATCATGGGAAAATGTAGACACCTATCTACATTATCTATAGATAGAGGTCTATAGCTGGTAAAATCATCGAACTATTGCTGGGGGGTTTTCCAGCAAGCCATCTTTCATCATTGGATGTTAAAACATGCGTTAGTTCACCACTGTTTTTGGGTAAACCTCAATAGGCTTGCAATCCAATCATGCTGAAGTTGCGATCTTGTTTGCCCAGAACCCTTTTTGTGTTGATCAATTTCCCAGAACTGTGCCATGTCTGGTTGATATATATATATCATATATCCATCATATCCCATCAACCCAGATATACCCATTCAAACCAAAGCACACACATAAAGCAACCATCTAGCTTTGTCTGAATATAAAGCACACCAACATCTACCAGTCAAGCTCGATTTTCCCTGCCAAAATGCCACTTTGCGGATACCCCAGTTTCAGACATGCCCAAATAACCCAAGTATCATATTGTTGGGTGTATGCCACATGATATCCCCACTATATCACGATCGTATCCCTATTAATTACCCACTGGTAATCAAGTAAAGCTAGTGAAAACCACCATTGTTTATGGTTAAATCATCTACAAACGGTGAAATGTCCATAGCATTCCATGGCTATGTTAGAATTAACGGAGAGTACATGACTTATTAAATATGTGTGTATATATATATATATATGTATGTACATGTATCAATATGTGTATATGCTTGGATATACGTTGGAAAACTAATCCACTTATAACTGGGATATAACTGAAGTCGCAAAGTTAACAAAGTTAGCATCCCATTTGAAGTCAACTTTACTTCACATCCCATATTTCTTCCTTACCCTCTGGTAAACTAACAGTTTGCTATTGAAAATTGTCATAGAAATATAGTTGATTTTCCCATAAAAAATGGTGAGCTTCCAAAGCAAACTGCTAGTTTACCAGAGGGTAACACCATTTCATCCACCTGATATCGTCCACCTGATTCATGATATGCCATGATCGCCCCATGGCGAAACTGTGAATCACCAGGCAACAGCTGCAACCTTCTCAGGGATCTCTGTATACTCCGCCACGAGCTCCTGACGTTCAAAAAGTGACTGCCACATGCAAAGCCAAGACTTTTAAGTTCGATACTGTAGATCCATCTACAGAAATTCTAACAGATCTGGATACCACTAAAAAAAAACTTTGTTTATTAGGGGTATCAAACAATTCAGAGGCTTCCAATGGGAAAAAATGGTGAAATCATCGATACATGGATATCAATTGGGATCTTCGCCAAAAAAATGGTTCTGTATGTTTTGTGTATAACCTTATGCAACTGACTAGTTTGGTGTATCCAGCATAAATCCCAGATAGCCTAGTTAGAATCCAATTTACCCATCGCTCAGGGGCCCATTCCTGTGTCTTGGAACCATGTTCTTCTACAAATCAGAGTTTCTATGAAACATGATGTTTCACAATATGAAACATTTATATTTACCCTCTGGTAAACTATCAGTTTGCTATTGAACATGGACCATTGAAATAGTGGATTTTCCCATTAAAAAAATGTGATTTTCCATAGCAAACTGCTAGTTTACCAGAGGGTACAACCAAGATCTTTGTCAATCCAAACATCCAGGAAACAACATTAGTTCCGTGGTGAACTCGCCCGGAGAATGGTGATTTCGCTGGAGACGGGGGGGAACTTTTTCCCCGGGGAAAATGGGGAAAATCCAAGTCTTGGAAGACTTTAAGAAAGCACATGTCCATGATATTCCACTTTTATATAGTTGAGTTATACTCCATTCCAATGATGTGATAATCCCCATCGTTTGGTGATTACCATTTGGCTGTGTCTGAAACTAGGGTAATGAAATCGCCATTTAGGGATAATGATCAGCAAAACCATTGGGTTTAGGGATTCACGACATTTTCAGACAAACCCATTTCAACAGAAGATGGGAGCTTAATCAATGAAACAAAACACATCTGTGGTTTTCTCAATCAAACCGTTGGATGGACCAACCAAAAACGGGGTTTCAAGTAACAAAGATGGGAACTAAAGCATGAAACTCAATATAGATTCCCCTATTGGATTATTGTAATCACCAGTATATTGGGTAGTATAATCCCCTATAATCATCCACCAACCAAGGTTTTGAACACTGCTCATATGACATGTGGCGATGAGTTCAGTCATCAATAGAAATAATCACTCATCTTTTGCCCAGTAAAATAGATACTGGACCAAACTCTTCGTTTGGCAACAAACCCATTTGATATCGTTGAACAAAGATTCCATACATTTCTATTCCTCACACTATATCCCCACATATCCCCACAAAACATTTTCATGCTATTCCCATTCTGGTCAAAACGAAATCCCAAAAAAGATAGAAAGGTGAGGCATCACTATCACTACCGTTTTATCTTTTTGGGTGTGACTACAGTTACAATGAGGGACCCCCGCAGTGATGTTTGTTGGTTTATAAACCCCAAGAGCTATAATCATAAACCATAAACCATACTTATTGGACTTAATTAGCAACGTACCTATCCTTTCACGGCCATACTTTGTAATAATGACCAGGCTTTCAAAAGTTGGGCCCCGCTTCGAAAAACTTCCAGGGGGGCGCCTTCAATCGATCACCCGAGACGGTTTCAAACTCGCAGAGCTCATCTGCCACGCGATCCAGGCAAGCACGATTCCTCACTGGATCATCCCAAAACGGACACCCACGAGGGTGGAAAATCCAACATGGCGGGCCCGGAAATGCTCCAACTATTCAGGTTTAGTTCTCTGGGAAAGTCAGCGAACTGCTGGTGGAGTTTCCAGCAAAGTTTGGTTACCAGAGGCTTAATATCCTTTGATGAGACCGACTTTCCAAGTGTCGGGCCAATGGGGAAAATGAAACAAATAAATCCGATGCTGCGGCTGTCCCGTGGCTCACCTAATTCGATTTTGTTGAAAGAAAACGAATTTGTGGTTTCTGTTGGTCAGTTCACCCTCCAATAAACCTAGGATGTATTGAGATGTATTGGGATACGGATACGACAAATAGCTAAGTCTGGTAGCATCACGATTTCTTTGGCAATGCAAATTATGAAAATGTGAGATCCTGGCCTTTTCAATGATGCGGACAATGGATATTTTGAACATGTTTAAACCATGAGTCAATGGAATCTGGAGGATCATCGCAGATGGCAGATATGTTTATAGCTGTTTTTTTTTGCGATATTTAAGCACATGGGGGATGGGCTTTTAACATCACCCCATTTGGCACGTCATTAGAGATGGTCATCTCACGAACTTCAACTGCTTAGTAACCATAGTTATCACTCATTGAAGGGATGACCCGCAAATGGTGGACTTGCTATCTAGGGTTACTAAGATTTACAAACCAGTTACTATAAGTGGGATGATCCTCCAAGTATATTATAAGCCAGCTATGTGTAGGATATACGATATAGTGATAAAATAACTATATGTGGCCTATCAAGCACTTACCATTCCTTGGTTGCTCCCCCAGTATGGATTTGTGTTTACAATGGTTTCCCACATTTCCAAACTTGAATGGTTCACCAAAAGGATCCGGTGATATAAACCAGAAATGATAAGGATTACTGGGGAGCAATATTGGCTTACTCCATGCACTTAAAAATCGGACCCCCAAGTAAGTGGGAACTTGACTTACTTGCAGGATCATCCCACTTAAAGTGAGGGGTTTGTAAGTTCCCAAGTGAGCTATCCCATGTATAATGTTATAACTATGGCTAATAAGCAGCTACTCAGTGGGATGACCCAAGTACTACCCATTCTTGAAACCTCTGCTCACTGAAACATTGATTGCATCCTCCATTTTTGTAATTCTTCCATGCTGGTTTGCTGGAACACTCCCATGTTGCTTGGTTGAAATCCTGTTTTAGTCGTTCAAAGTAAGCCCTGCCGCTGCAAACCTTGCCACATGTTACTGTGGATGGAAGAAATCCTGCACCACCTTGGATGGTTGAAACCCTATAAATAATGGGAAAAGCTAACGATCAACTGGTGCAGGGTTTCGCAACCATCCACAGTATGTCTAAATTCCATACGCCATGGTTCTGGGGGATGCTGTGATATGAACAGGGGACGGGATCATTTGGGAAATTGGTGATACTTCACCGATGTTTCTTGATTGAATTCGATCCACCATGGCCAATCTTTGATAGTCCACAAAAAATAATCCTTCGCTGGTTGGCTGTTGATTTTTCATCAAAAAAGTTAAAAAAAACTATAGGATTAAACTACCCACCCGGTTGGTTCGTGGATAATGCTGTCATTTCTGCATTTCTGCTGAATGCCCAGCCAATGGTTTTCAACCTATCCCAATAGATGCGGGATGCTGGTCAGGGTGCCATTCTCCCAACTGTGGGTTGGAAAGTAGCCCCCTTTGGCAGCCAAAAAATCACTGACCAAAAAATCACTGAGAAACTAGACATCTAGACTAATTCTGGTCAATTCCTATAAAACCATACACTACCATCATTTTTCATCCATAAACCCACTCTAAATCCATCCAGTCCATCCCTAAAACCCACGCCGTGTCCCAACGGCTGGCCATGCCAAGCATCTTCATCAGGATCGTGAGGGCGTTCCTGGACGATGGCTATGGGTCAAAATTAAAGACCTGGGAAACCACAGGTTGGAATATCCATCTTTAGTATGAACCATCCAATGATTGGGGTACCCAGTTTTGACCCATACCCATATTTGAAGCATCAATCATTAATCAATGTTGGATTTTAGCAACACTAGAGACACCATGTGAAACTATTAAACATATTCATGAGTAGGTTTTAACGGCAACAATAATTACGGGGTCAACCAGTAGAAGTAGAATTTTAACGCTTTCACCAGCAACCACAAAAGGGGTTGAACAATTAAGAAGAGCAACAAGTGTTGCAAAATACGGGATAATAATCTACTAATGGTATCTATTGTGCAACATATGTCAGATTATTGTTGCTATCATGTCGGTATATTTAAATTGATTGTTGCTTGCCCATTGTCACGTGCAAGTAATGGAGGGTACTGAAAGTGTGTTTGATCATATGACGCATGTTGTTGCCGACATGTCATATCCTGGGCCATCTGCTGCTTTCACCTGTTTACGCTTCATTTTGGCCAAGGTGGATATGCCATTTGACTTCGCTTGTGCCAAAGATAAGTTACTGGAAACTGGTCATTGAATTCAAAAAAACAAAATCATATACAGTATGTTGAATAATAAATCCAAAAACCATCAAAGACCAAGCATTGACTCCTAAAGAATGTCAATGGATGTCACGATATCTCAAACACAATAAAAAAACCTTTGAGATTCTGGAAATAGTGAACATGGCCACAATTTGCCATAAGTGGGCTGCAAACTGAGCAAAATACCTTGTCGTGTCCCCCAAAAAATAGAAACATAAATTCCCACTAAAATTGTGATAAACATATTTTCGATCTTTTTGGAAGTTCCAACCACACTTTCAGTACTTCTTGATATTTTGATGGGTACAACGTGGCTGTTCCAATATTGTACATACATACACGACATGTCCCATTTCAAAGGGGGTATTGCCCACTACAATTTTTCGCCACTTGACAACTATGCTTCGTGCCACTGGGTTTGTTAAGAAATAGGGTGCCCCGAACCAGTGGATCATTTAATTACATTTAACAACTCAGGGTAAAGCATCCATTTCCGGACAATACCAGTTTGATTTTATTGTAAATATACTCACTTCAACCCCCTATGATATCGTTGATAGCATCCCCATCAAATCACCACATTTTCTTTGTTTTTTAAATAGCACGATTAACCAATTTTATAACCTTTACGAAAATTTATCCTGTTTTCTCCATGGCGAAATGGCATCTTTTTAGCTCAGTGTTGCTGATACTGTTGACTTACATCCCATTTTATCACCATCGGATCCTCATTCATTATATCCCTATGGTTAAAATTCTGGGATTCCCACACGAAGGGCCACCCTATAGTGATGTTGGTTGGTTTGTAATCCCATCTATCTATGGATCAATCTCCACCATCAATCCACTTGTTCACCTAGTTATAGCCCAACTTACCAATCAAGGGGTCTGCATTTAGATTCATAGATTTTGTTCGTTCCTATTCATCTTCAGAATTCCCGAAAGGTATCAGATTCCCCCGATAACATGGATCCAGCCCCATAAAATGATGACTTTCCCCAGCCACCATGGGGTTTCCAACCCCCCCCGAAGCCCCTCTTCGCTGAGCATCAGATAGCACTCATCTGAGATGTTCTTAATCGCCTCGTCGATCTTCTTGCTCAGATCCTCATGACAGGGATGGAGCCATGAAATGCCTGAGAATGTTTCAAACATGTTCCCATGAATACCCTCCGGTGTCATCAAATGTGGCAATTTGTTGAAATCCACCATTTCTACCCTCTGGTAAACTAACATAACTATGGACAATCCCCATATTTTTCATGGAAAAATCCACTATTTCTATGGCCATTTTCCAGTTCGCAAACTGTTAGTTTACCGGAGGGTAACAGATTTTCCCAGGGTAAATGGAGGTTTTAATGGGACAATGATCTCTAAGTGGTGGGTTTTCCATTTCGTTCGGGGGATTTTCCGTTGCCGTCCTCGGAATAATTGGGTCCCATGAAGCCTCCATCGTCGATGGCGATGGATCCCACCTGGCCATGGATTGGGTCAGAGAGGATCAAGAAATGCATGAAACCCTTGGGAGATTTATCCTGAAAAAGGGAGAATCATTATGATGATAATAGGATATATTATGATATATTATGATATATTATGATATATTATGATATATTATGATATATTATGATATATTATGATATATTATGATATATTATGATATATTATGATATATTATGATATATTATGATATATTATAATATATTATGATATATTATGATATGTTATGATATATTATGATATGTTATGATATATTATAATATATGATGATATATTATAATATATTATGACATATTATAATATATTATGATATATTATGATATGTTATGATATATTATGATATATTATGATATATTATGATATATTATGATATATTATGATATATTATGATATATTATGATATATTATGATAATAATGGTAATTACATTTATTTTTCCCGCAATATAAGGGTTTCATGGGAAATTTGCCGCGAAATCTAGGGTTCATGGAAAAAAGTTACAGAGAAAAGTCACCACTGTAGTTGGTTTATAGATGGAAACCACGGTAAATTTGCCCAACCATAGGGCTTGCTTTGCCTTCAAGCAATTCACAAGGCTTGTAGGTGAAATCATAGCACATCAATTTGAAGTTGTGCTAGCTTTCTCACTTTATCGGTTTAAAACAAAACTGGGCATCAGAAAAACCAAACATTTTCGCATGATATCTAGTGAAACCCCCGTACCTTGTATGTTTCAACAGTTTTACAAGTGTTCCAATATAGTTAAAGAACCTTGGAACCAGAATCCAAGGATATCCAGATCCAACCCCGCTTCAAGTTAAACCCCAAAATAAATGGTTCTTGAAGCTGACACACCATTGTGGCTCCAGAACGGTACCAAAACGACTTGACCCATCCCCATATTGCACCGTACTATTTCAAGGTAGTGCCCCCATGTGCCCCCTCTGGTGATGTGAACGTCGATTTATAAACACCATTAACTAGTTTGATATATCTCCCATGAAGCATAGTTATTGAAGTTGTGAACCAACTTAGCTATCTATGGGGCCCCACCTTGTTCTACATTTCGTTTGATCTGATTCAAGGCACTTCAAGGCCGTGACGTTCATAGTGTTGCGTGCTTTATCCGAAATGTCGCACAACACAAATTCCGAAGAAATTCAAAATTTCACCAGGGTTTCACCCTAACATTTACATGAGCTAGTTCGACATATCTACCATAAAGCCTGAAATGGTAGTTAAAATGATACCTGGTATAAAGGAACTCAGCTAACAAACTGGGGACCACCGAGTACTCCCAACTCAACTTGTTTGATTTGGCCCGGCAATGGGTCCGTATTCTTGTCGGTCATTCCCAAATCTGGTAGGTGTTCATCAAGCATCCCAAATAAATATCACACAACCATCAGATTCTTGAAACGATCTAAGAAACCATCCATGAAATACGATTGAATCCCGCTGAGTCACTTGTTTTGCTCATCAAATGCCTACAGTTAAAGCTCCTTACCATTATTTCTACGCAATAATTAATTACTTATAAATGGGGTTTTCTTTCCATTAATGGGCTTATAACTGACTTAAAACTGTCATTTTTGGGCCATAAGTGTCACTTAGCTCACAAACTGCGCTTGTCCCGTCCAATTTGACAAACAAAAACGGGCCTCGGACATGCCAAACTGTGTCACCATGGAACGTGCCATTCGCTCCACCTGCAGTGACTCCGAGGTCGCTAAGAGTTGTTGCCATATTTAGGAGATTTTAGGAGGGTTTATCGGCACAAAAAAAATATGATGGGATACAACCAAAGAGTGAACAAACATATGTATGGGATATGATATCTATATGGAGGGTTTAACCCACAGTATTAGGATCTATCATAGCAATGGCTTTCAATGACGTGACAAAAAAAATAGTGATAAATCAACGATAAATCAACGATAAACCACAATCCATAAGACTGTTAAACTTGGGGATGGATTACTATTTCTTTACTAGCATTATGCTGGGGTACAACCAAAACAATTGACAAACATACATGGGAATGATATTTATGGGGGGTTTAACCAGCAATGATAGGATCTGTAATGGATACGTAATGGGTTTGTATGCTATGTGGCACATAATATGACCATAACCTATACAATAACATGTTATTATAGTCCTAGATGGTAGTCTAAAAATCTTATAATATGTCTTAAGTTGCTTGGTGTTGTTTGTTAATTGAAGATTTCAACCAAAAAAAATCTGGTGGACCATTGAGGGGGTGCTTAGATTATTAACTAGGGGGATGGGATTATACAGTATTAATCACTATTAATGATTATAAATTGATTATTGACTCTTAATCCCTTATATATAGTAGTCCTCCCACTGGGCATATATTGATCCACATATATTTGATAAAATTGGTTTACCACATAAATCATATAGAAAGTGTGGCCCCCAAATGATAGCTAAGTTGGTTGAGGAAACTCCAATAACTATGCTTCATGATCCTTGTAACTATGGCTATTGTGGTTTATAAACCAACAAACATCACCGGGGGGGCCCACATTGTCACTGCAGTCACCCCCAAAAAGATTGAACAGTGAAATCCGAATCTAAAAGAGGGATGATCTCCTGTTCTATCTTTCATTACTTTTTGACCATTAAGGGGGTGCTTAGATCAACTATTAGTCACTATTAATGACTCTCAATCACTGATTAGTTACTAGTCACGATTTATGACTATTAATTGATTAGTGACTATTGACCCACTACTCAATTGTCAAGAAACTATTTAAAATTTCATTCATTAATCAATCCTCCCGTCCCATCCACAGCCTGTTGCAGATCACCGCCGGCGCCAGTGGTCACCTGCCCCGTGCCAAAGACCAGCTGCTCCGCCGCGCGGCCGCCCAGGGCCCCGGCGATGCGCGCCTCGCAGTGCACGTTTTTCGGGGCAACAAAAACGTGGGAAAAACATGGGATGGCGTTTTTGGATGGAAACCCTGGGAAATCATGTTTTTTTTTTCGAATTTTCGGGTGAAAACCCTGGGGAAAACAGGGGAATCGGAGGAACATCTGACTTTTGGAGGATTTTTGGGACTTTTTCGATGGTGGGGGTGGGTGGTTTGAATGTTCTGTGTATTGTTTTCATTTGAAGGTTCTTATCGGAGTATGATGGAATATGCCTTTGTGATATTTGGAGCGTGATGAATGCGTGACATGTGAAATGTTTAGGTGAGCTGGGTTCTGTTTGCACTACAAGAAATCAGTGGGTTTCAGAAACACGGCCAACTCAGGCCTATTTGGAGGTTTCCTAAAATGGAGGCACCCCTAATCATCCAAAATTAGACCAGAAAAACATGTAATGGGGTGGGCGAAATTACTAATGGTATCTGCTGATCATATTCCCAAGAAATATCCCACCATTCTCCATAACTATCATTGAATGCTATCCCATTATGATATCATCATACTGGGATTCTTATTGTAACAATACTGTCAACTACAATTTCCCATAACTCTCCGATAATTTTCCCATATAAGTGCCATAGTCGAATCCCATGAAGGTTGACATTCAAACATGCAGCACATGCACAAGGTGGTGCCCAAGTACTATTTGTTGGTGTATGATTCCCATCAAGTAGTTTGATCTATCCATATCTATCCACTGAAATTGAACTTCTTGGCACCAACTTGGCTATCTTGGCTAGCACAAAATCAGCTATAAATCCCAGATAAGTCCCCATTTCTTTCCCTTATATCACCATTTTTCCAATGGTTTTCCCAGTGGGTTTCCTCGGTGGTTCACCTTGCCTTCAGCATGGCAGCGGAGATGAGACTCTGATCCTCTCCAGGGGTGAACCAAGTCAATCCTTTCGCTTGGCCGCGAGGGATCAAGGTGACCTTGTTCACCTCAAAGAGATCTGCGGATGGGGATGGGATGGGTAATCAATAACCCATATTTCATCCCATATGTAAGTGGGAATATTCATGAATATTCCATATAAGTATATATACAACTGGGGGTATAACCTATGTACTAAGTGGGATGCACCCCCCAAGTGGTTCCTTGGATATGATGGGATCATTTATGGTGATTTTTTTGGGAAAACCATCAGAACTGGGAATCTATACTTGGTGCTTCATCCCACAGATCGAAAGTGGCTAAGTTCACCCCAGTAATTTCAGTGGATTGACCCTTCTTCTCCCACTGAAATAACTGGGATTATAATAAGTGGGATGACCCACCAAGTGGGAATGGGTCTGGTAGCAAATTTGAGGGTTGAAGCGACATTGGACATGATTTATGCAATAAGAATCAAGATTTGGGCAAGTTTGAACAACAGAAGCCACAGATTCAGTGCAGTTATAAACTGATGGTGACATCCTCATTTTTACAGCTTCAAATATAACAGAAAATTAAGTCTCACTCAAACTTGTTTTCACCAAAATAGCTATGCTCCTTGCAACTTACGATACATCGGTCAGTGAACATTGGCCCAGTTCTCCAGGACATCCCCATCATATCTCCATGGTTAAAAAAAACACCACTTGGATGTGGCCAAAACTGGTGAATCTTTGTGGTTTATGACATGTTTGTGGACCTCTTATCACTGGGATGTAGCATTCAGGATATCCACACCACAGTTAGACAGCACAGCTAGTCGCTCATTCTGGCAAAATCTTTTAGCATTATTTTTTTCGCAGTAGAACCCACAAAATTATCCCAAAACATGCAATCTTTTATCGCTGATATCCCCATATTCCACCAGAATGTTGTTACCAATGAGATGAGGTAAGATCATTTAGAAAATAACACATCTTGCCAAAGAGAAATTTACGGATGAAGTTATGCTACTATTTACCAATGATTTATGGGACGATTGTTGATTGTATCCCCATGAATCATCCATGATCTGAGCCAAGTCACTGGGTCATGGTATGGCAGCAAGGTACCCACGATGGCATGTCCGGCCTGAAACAAATCGTGGGGCACAAGCAGTGCTGGGTGGTCAACCCCATTTACTAAGTAGGTCAGTTCACACCAGTGAGGTAAGTATAGGTGCAATGTCCAGTTATAACTGAAAGAACCTGAGCGACTTTAAACCTGGATAAGTCACCAGGAAGTAAGAAGGGAAAATTCAACAGCTGCTGGTGTTCATCAGTTTCTATAGGCCTCCGAGGAAACGTGGGACTTGACCATCGAAGGAACCCCCCATGAAGTGTGTATATACCTACAAGGTGGTGCCCTCAAGTTATATTATTTTTGGCTTCTGAACCCCACTAAAAAGTCTGATATACGTATATCACATATATATATATACATACATATTTATCATTATTGATCATATATATATATATGTACATCTATCTATATATATACATATATATATATACTGTATAAATATATATGTGGCATTAACCCTACTGGAAAGATGGTTGCAAACCAATTTAGCTAACTGGGTGCATCACCTTGTAAGAGTCACTGAACAAAATCACACCTAGGATCTTAGGAGTTGCCTAAAAAATGTGAAGTTGTGTTGCAACAAATCGAGATGTTCAACCAACAAAATTTGAAACAAATGCTATCATTCCACCTTTGCTTTGGAAAAAAAACACATGTAAACAACAAAAATAAACATGTTCCACTAAAAAATGTATCAACATTTATCACCAAAAATGTGATATCAAAGCATCAACATGTATCACTATAAAACTTGCAGATCCCTGCACCTTCATCCCGGCCAGGTTTCTCATCACCCCACTGAAATGTTACCAGAACTAGCCGTGGTTCGTAGGGGTAGATCCGAAAAAGACCGTCCTAGTTGATGGGTGAATTCCGGCCATACTTGGGGGTTCAGTTGGAGTTATGAATTTGTATAACTACCGTAATAACCTCCATTAGTTGGGAAAAACAATTTCCTCCAATTATGATGATGTAACCAACTTATTTGTGGAACTGCATATAGTTCACCCTTAAATCTACAATTGCTACATCATTACGTAAAGTCCCCATGGTTCATCCCCTGTATTCCACAATGATCCTTGCTGCATGGTTCATCTCACCAAAATATTTCCATCACATTCCCATTGAGAAACAAACATCATAGATTACCATGCGTTTTTTCTATAATATATATATATATATATGGAGGTTTCCTAAAATGGAGGCACCCCCAAATCATCCAAAATTAGACCATTTTAGTATTGAAACCCATGGTTTTGGAGATTCCCCATTTAAAGAAACCACCATACATACACCCATTCTAATCCATGATATGTTCCCGCCAAATTCTTATCAACTTTGGGATGAAATCCCCAACATTCCGCGGCGTCGCCTCGTGGTAGGCGATCAACTTCTTCGAGGCATTGTCCTGCAAGGCCCGACCCTCCAGGCCGGCAATCACACGGTCTGTGGCCTCGGCTTTCAGGACCAGTGGAAACAAAAAAATGCTGGTGCCTTGCACTAGTGAGTTAAGGTGGTGTAAACATGTTTATAAGATTTTAGGAATAAGTCACTTAACTAGGGTTTATGGTAGATATATATATATATAATATCTATAGGTGGATGAACCCTGGGGATATTTTTAGTCAGAACAATATATGGTTCAAAACTATGCAACATGATGCTTTAAATGATCTTTATGAAGCAAATTCAGACTCAAGGATGAAGTATGGTTCTGGAGTTACACTTAGATGTTGCCTGAATGAGCGATTTGCGGTTGGCATGAAAAAGCTTCAGAAAGGGGGGCCATTCCATCCCCAAAAGGATGTACCCTCTGGTTATGACTTACATAGCCATGGAAAATCCCCGAACTAAATGGAGGTTTTAATGGGAAAATCATCCAAAATGAGCCATTTTCCATGGCTATGTTAGTCATAACCAAAGGGTAACATTTCAACCGTTTTTTTATGGTGAACTTAAGTCGACAAACAGTGGGATGGAAGTACCTGATTTTGAGACAACCATCAGTAGCTTTCCGATTTCAAGAACTACCCTCTGGTAAACTAACAGTTTGCTATTGAAAATGACTTTTTATAGTGGATTTTCCCATGCAAAATGGTGATTTTCCATAGTTATGTTATAACTTACCAGAGGGTAAGCATGATGGTTTTCCGATGTTTTGAAAAACAGCTCGAAATCTCCAAAAACAACATCTGAAAGATCCAATCTATCCATGCTACAGTGGTGTACCTTCTGGGCACCTAACATTGATGGGAAGTCTATTTAATTTTACCATTGAATGGAGTGATTTCAATGCAATAAACATACGAAACCATGGCTTATTATACCAACTTTTGCCCCTAAATCTCATGTTTATTCCGATCGATTCCCCCTTTTCAACTCTCGGAACCATCACTTTTCCAATCGAGTTTCATCGTTGATCTCGTCCATGGTGATGGCCTGAAGCTCTCAGAAAATGCTGGTTGGTTATATAATAGGTTTCATTAGGTTTCCCTACCATGGGTTCTCATAATCCCCCTTAAACCAGGTAGTATAATCACCTATATAATTACTGTAGTAACCAATCAACCAATTTCCAATATCTAGATTGGGGATGATCATCATGCGGATTCAACCCCTCACCAGGTCAGTGACCGACAGTCGAAATGTTCGGGCACCACCGCCCGTCTACACTGTACAAAATTGATCCATCATGTTCTCATCACGAACTCGGTACATCGACTATCTGAACCAAAAAAACATCCCAGCCCCGTCTTCTTGTTGACCATCACATTCAATACCCTCTGGTAATTTAACATCGCTATTGAAAATTGCAATTTATTTATAGTGGATTTTCCTATTAGACATGGTGATTTTCCATAGTTATGGTAGTTTACCAGAGGGTACCTTCCTGATTTGCAATTATTCAATGGTATCTCAAAAAATAACCATGCATCTCAAAGCATTTGTTAATGGTAGAATCCCCTTATTTTTGTTGGTAACAGTCAGCCAACTCAATTCTTCATACTTAAGTCCCAACCTTTCATGGAACAACTCCCATCATGTCGCCTGCACCTGCGAACTCACTTCATACGTGACATGAGAAATCTTCTTATTATTGTCCTAACTATTGTTGTCATTATCATAATTTCCACTCCACGATTCATCCTAATCCATTTATTTCCAATGTTCTGCTTAACTGTGATTTGCTTGAGGAGTTAATTGCATGTTTCGATTCCCCAGTTCTGGTGGATTTCCCGGTAGGAAGATCAAATATCACAGACTCAGAAAATCCGGGTGAAATATGTATAGTTGCATTATAGTTAGCATGTATCCCATCCTACATTTCATTATGCCTACGACCCCCCCCCCCCGGAAGAAACCCAACGATTTTCCAGGGAACCCAACGAACTCCCAACCGCGCCTTCTTGTTCCTCCGCGCCGTCAAGATGGCGCTTTCGTTCATCAAATTCTCCAGGTCTGCTCCGCTGAAGCCGGCGGTTCTTTTGGCGATGTCTGTCAGGGTGATGCCTTCCGCCAGCTTCTTGTTCCTTGGATGAGTTGCGAATCTGAAGATACTGTAAGATGGACGTCAAACCCCAACGAATTGAGCGATAAATATCATGGAATAGACAATTGGATGTGAGATTTTCGGATCATGACTATCATACAAGAATGATAGGGATACACATTCTATATTGTTATACCTGTTTATGAGATACACATGTTATATTGTCATACCAGTTTTTTGGACCTAATAACCAATAAAACCCAACAACATTGGGATAACAGTTGTAGTTACTATAATCAATGTCGTGGTTCAACTCATACCATCCCAGAACCACCATTTGACCAGTGCGATTAACATCTAATAGTAATATGTCATCCATCTAATAACATCTAATAGTAATACCCTCTGGTACACTAATTTAACTATGGAACATCACCATTTGTCAAAGGCAAATCAACTATTGAATAGGCCATGGCTTCCATAGCTATGTTAGTTTTCCGGAGGGTAGCCTAGTGGCTATGGTGTAGATGGCCCATTTACAAATGATAAATCCCTAGTCAACATGATGATTTTCAAGGCAAACTGCTAAATGACCAGATATATCACATTTCAATAGCTATACATAGCTATTATACAATCTGTAAATAAGCCATGTTCAATAGCTATATCTTAGTCCACTAGCAAGGTAAATCCCAACAAAAATCCATAATTAAATTGGTTTCTTATTGGGTGCAGCACATCTACCAGTAAATTTCCGCACCACCAGCCCTCTATCCGAGCTGCTTCACATGCACCTGCAAGATCTGTTCTCGTCCCTTGACATCCGGCAGCGTCACGGCGACACGGCGATCGAAACGGCCTGGGCGCAGCAGGGCGTTGTCCAAGATGTCAGAACCTCGGAGGTGGGCCATGGAGTGACAGTTTTATGGTGTACAAAATGGTCATTTAATGGGGAGTTCATGGAATTTGTAAGGGATGTAATTTATGGTGATCTAGTGGTCATTTTACGAAATTTTAATAGGGATTTCATCAACAATCATGGGAATAGAATGGGAATATTGTGGATTTAACCAACTTGGCGATTTTCCCTTCGGTAACCAAACGTGCCTGGCCGGGAAATCCCCCAGCCAAAAGGAAGTTTGAATTGGAACATCATGCAAAATGGTGCATGTTCCATTGCCAGAAAAATGTGTTATGCTCTTGATTACTATCAGAAACCCAAACATTATACTAGTCATAGACCAATTTAGCTAACATAAATCACCTACCTATACTGTACCCTTGTAGTAATTTAGCATAGTAATGGACAATTGCCTTTCTATAGATGATTTCCTACTATAGATCCCATAATTATGGTGAATCACCAGAGGGTATCTATAAGAGTTGTTTAAGTGTAAAATCCAGTAAAAAATCATTCTTTGACCACTGGCATGCAGGTTTAATTGTTGATGGGTGCATCTAGCTAAACCTACAACACATGTAGTTCAAATTTAAGTACATGTTTAAAAGCTCTGAAAACAATAAGGTTATCCACACATGGCGTTTTTTTGTGAGCCGGAATACTGTAATTAAATGATGATAGAATCACCCGATTTGACCTTTGAAAAATGTGGCAATTCTGAAATATATGCGTTTGTACATATAATCAATGTGTGAAATATGAGGGATAGGGTTGTGTGCGAGAATTATTCCATATTTCCTACATTCCAATGGTATACACAAGCCGTCCTTGCATTGCTGATCCCGGTCAGCTACGATTGATTACCGGAGGGTACATCCCCATTCAAACACCATCCAGAAATATACCCGGTTCCTCGTTCCACGTTGATCTATCACCAGGCCACGATTGGTGGCGGCCACCACAATCACTCCGCTATTGCCTTCGAAACCGTCCATTTCGGTCAAGATCCTTGGCTGATGATTGGGATTTAGCGGGATTCAATATGGGGTGTCTGAAATAGGGCATATCCCCAAATAGCTATTTTAATAGGATAAATGGATTATATTTGAATATCCAATGATTTAATGGATTATGTTAAATATCCAATGGTATACCCCAATAGCCCCATAGGACAAATTACTATAATCCAATGGATCGATATAGGGGTACCCTATTTTCAAACAAACCCATATGGGCACGGATTTTTTTTTGGGATATCAACAGCAATCCCACGTATCGTTCTATGAGTTGGCCAGCAACGTCCATTTAGTTGGAGGATTTCCCATAGATAGCTGTTGTTGATGTTCCGCCCCAATTTATGGAGAATCACAGGTTTTAACCTTTCATCCTGATGAGTTTGTCGGAAAATTGGGTACCTTAAATTCTCTGGTTTATCATTATTGTTCCTAAAAAAAACACTATTTGGGGTGGTCTACCGCATTTGGGACACATCCGAATATCATAGTGTCAGCTATATAATCTTATATATATATATGTGTACCAATTCTCCCGCCATTACATCTCCATTAGACCCAGTTATATCTCACATGTTCAATATATATATATATATACATATAATATGTATATATGTATATCTGTCTGAAACCAGTCTTTTCACTCTCCGCTGATCGAACATGGGTTGCTGGAAAATACCGAACAAGTTCGAGGATGTTCCATTTCAAATGATCACTTACTCAGGGGATTTCCTCGCTAGCCATGTTTGATTGCCGGAGAGTACTCTCATTAGTAACATGCTTTAGATTTCATCCCACATTCGCAACCCAGCGATTAGTAAACCTTGTTGAACACAAACAAAATTATCCCGTTTCTTTCGACAGAAAATTCATGTGAACCCCCGCTTCATGCTGAAGCATGATGTGGTTGATTCATCTATCCCAATCTCTATGACTCCCCAAGATGCGAAAAAAACCGTAGCGTTTCACCTCAAGCTCCACCGTGGCTTATCCCATAAAACTCATCAGCCAATATAACTTGTAGGGATAGGGATACCCCACGTATAGATTAGTTGGGTTATAACATGTCATATTTAGATGGGCCATGGGATTGGTGAACTAGTCAGTTACTTGGAAATAATCCATTGTTTCATTGGGTTGGTTTAAGGGAACATTTACAGGAAACCCCTACATTTGATGGTAAAAAACCTTGGTTTCCTGCTGATTTTCACTTCAACCAATCCATACATTATTTCACCAGCTGTTTCTGTCACTTCAAGCCACTTGACTCATTCCATGATCCATCTAAGTAATCTATTTCCCATGCCTGGGGCCCAAAAACACCCAAGACCACCGGAGTTGGTTTATAGATTTCTATAACTAGGCTTTATGGTAGATATATCGATGGTTACTATGGCTTATAAATGGTTTAAAAGCTGATTGTTCTATTGATATATCATCAGTTACTATGGTTTATAAACCAACAAACAACTGGGTCCCGCAGCCCAGTCGTCACCCAGCATCTGATTCAAGGTCTGCTCGCGCTCATCGTTGCCACCGCCCATGCCGGCACCACGTTGACGTCCGATGGCGTCGATCTCATCGATGAAGACGATGCAGGGAGCCTTCTCCTTGAAGGCTCTACGACTGATGCAGTTCCTATGAGGATTTCATCATGTCAACCCCAGATTAATCAACTATAGGTAGATGATGGTTGATAGTGGTACTAATGTCAACCCATGGATTAATTAGTGGATTGATATGGTAAATAGTAACTAAGTAACCCATTATTAGATGGATATAATTATGCTTAATCCATGGTTTATTAACTATGGGGGTACTTTCCAGATAGTGGTAATATGATACTGAATTGGTAGCTTCCCATTTTAAACAGCCGGTTGATTAATCCAGGGTTGACATTATCTAGCAAACTTGGTGATGAATGGGCATGCAACGTTTCATATATTGGTAAATTCACGTTGATATGGAAAGATATGAGGACATTCATGTTAGTATATGTTAATATAGGAAAATGTGGTTAGTAATGATTGACAATGGTCAATCCCCACATCCAGTCCCGTGTGTTTTTTGTAATTAAGTTGCTGATTTAAGCAGTTGACATAGTGTTTAAAATGTGTCTTTAATAGTCTTTAATCTGGCGTCCATGGGATTTTCATGGGATAGCGGGATCAATGTGGGAACCATCATGGGGATTGAATGGGAAGGCGGGGGCCACCTGGTGGTGCTCCCTGGTTATAATTGTCAAGGCTTGTATCACAAGTTTGTGAATCACTACAAACCCATTTATTGACTCTGGAACTAGGGTCGATAACTAGTTGAAATCAAATTGTAGAGTGGTTCACAAACGCATTTCACCTCAGGAACACTCACCATAAAGCTAAAATTTAACCTATAGTTACCAACAGACTTAGCTCACACTGGGGGGCACCACCTTTTATCACAGGGATGGTGAGATGTTTTACATCATCCTTGAGATGTTCATCCTGCCAAATTCGGTAAATAGAGATGCACTCGTGGGAGAACCAACCGATATGGAAAGATAGTACCAATCATGTCAGATTGTACTGTGTGGCATAAACAAAATGTCAGAATGTGCCACTACATGGAGTATCTTGCTTTGTATGTATAATATATATATATATATTCCTTTCCTTTCCCCTCTAAAACCATTCCTAAAACAACCCAAAAGTGTGGCGTCGCTGTCACTTTGCCAGAGTTCACGCCATGGCTCCCTGACACTGGGTGATGATGCAAGCTATGAAACCTGGATTTGTTTCTAGGAATGGAAGTGCCAAATGAACCATTTGGAGTATGGAATATTGACCTCAAATGGATCATGACATGTTTTTTTTGGGTAATAAACCCATTAACCATATAGGTATAAGGTGTATTTAACTATGTTAAAAAGAAACATTTATATCCCCATAAACCATAGTTAGCCAAGGGCTCACAGGTTGCTCAACAATCCAGCACTCTGAGCCTGTCCTTGGCTTGCTTGAAGATATCGCGGACCCTGGAGGCACCCACACCTCGGCGTTAGGGATGATCCAAGATGGAAAGTTGAATCTAGAAAGTTCCTGCGCCAGGCCATCGTTAATTTTTGGAGGTCTAGCAACACCTGTTTGTTCTTTGGTTGTGTTCTTATAAATAGAAGGTTAAATAAGCCCAAGCATTCGCAGCTGATGTAATAAGGGCTGAATAAGGGATATTCATTCTCAAGCCCAAACATCGATGAGGGGGGTCACTTGGATGTGCACCTTATCCAAGGAACCCACAAACAGCTCGATGAACTCTGAGGCAGACGACTGGATGAACCTGGGCAGCAGTCATGCTTCGGGCAGAACTGTGGCGTTCTACGGGTTCCCGGCACCGTGTATTACAATGAAGTGAGTTACAACATGGCGATATTTCATAAGATGGTTCATACATTTTAAGCCCTGTTGATCTAATTCTACACCTGTTCCCATGGCAAAAGATTTGAGTTGTACTATAAATTCCCTCTGCAAACTGGAAGGCCATCTTTGAATTTCCAAAATCAACATGTCCAATCTTTCACAATGCTAGTATTGGTAATATCAATCAACAAGAACCAATACCAACCTTCAACATTGCCACTTCATCCATGTCCCGTGATGTTGAATTGTGTAACCCCATGTTATTGGGACTATACTCCCATGATAAAGGGCAAAACTCCCAACAATCCCTTGCTAAATGATTGGGTGCATGATAATTCGAACCCAAAGGATCTCCTGTGTCACCAGAAATGCCATAGATATCCACACAAATACCATATTAATAATAGCGTTTCAATCCTAAATATACCATCCGGCAATCAAACATAGCAATGGAAAATCACCCAGTTGTCCTCCGGTAAACATGGCAATGGAAAATTCCCCATGAATAGTAGATTTTCCCAGCTCTAAACCTCCATTTATAGCGGATTTCACATCATGGTTGGTTATCATCCCAATATTTGTTGGTGAAATAAAATAGGAACCATTGAACATTACGCAATTTTTAGCTGCCCATTCCAAGCTGCCCATTTTGTGGACTCACCAAAAATCTATTCCGCAACAATACTGTCCTTTTGGAAAAAAACATATAGGGTCGGTTTGGTATACCACTCATTGTCATTTACGTATTGATTAGAAACCCGGCTTTCTATTCACCCAACAACAAAACAATGTAACAATCCAAATAACAATCATAGGTGTTTTTTAATTGTCATTAACCTCTCTGATCAGTATCTATTTCCATCTATGAATCCTCCTCTCTTCATTCCCTTTCACCTATAATTTACCTATTAATAAACCAACCAGTGGGAAAAAGGAAGTATGTAATGATAATTATTTCAGTAATTACTGTACAGTGTATATATATATATATACATACATATACATGTACGTAGTAGAATTCCATTGTCATCACATTATGGTCTAGTCATGGTTCATGTGAAAGCTGCCCATTTTGTGTCTCCAAACATCTCCTCCATATCTCGTCCGTGACTCGCCAAGCAACGGCACGCCGGACTCACCTGCCAAGGCCTTGGCCATCAAGGTCTTTCCCGTACCTGGCTCCAAGGGGACGTTGCAGCCATTTTTGATGACCAGGAGATGCCATTGGGAAAAAAGACGGCAGTTCACGGGATTCCGCGGATAGTTATCCAATCGGTCTTCCATCCATCAGATTTTATGGAGATGTCATGGAATTTAATAGGAATTTCAGAGGGATTGAAAGGGGTTTTAACAGCAATCCCAGTTAGTTCAATGATCTTTTCCAGCTAGAAACCTCCATTCAGTTGGGAGATTTCCTACAAATAGCCGTTGCGTATGGATATCCATCCCCAATGGAAAATCACAGGTTTCCATCCCGTACGGGTTGCTCTGAAACTTGGGGACGCCATTCCATCCATGGTTTAATCATCATTCTCCCAGATTTGATAAATATGAGAGAATGATGATTGGGGAGATAACCATTTTAGAGGGAGAATGGTGATTATTCCCAGAATATGATCAATATAGAATGTTATAGCTGGATGTTTAATCATTCTCCCATCCTCAAAACTGATTATAATTAACCTTGGGAAATAACCATCCAGCTATACCAGCTATGACTTAGGGTACCATCCGGGTCCGAGGGTTTTGACTCATAGCCATATTACGGGTTCCTAAGATAGGGGTACTCCAAATCATCCAAGTCATTGGACCATCTTAGTACCCTGCGGCAATCAAACGTGGCTGGGAAATCCCCGAACTAAATGGAGGTTTAGAGCTGGGAAAATCCACAAACTAAATGCTGGATTTTCCAGCAAGTCATGTTTGATTGCCAGAGGGTATATCCCTTTTTTCCAACAAACCTGGGTCTTATATTTGTGGTTATAGATCCCATTATACCACAAATATTGTTTCAACCTATTCAAACCTCGATTTTTGGGTACTCCCATGGAACCCCCCCGATATCTGACTCCCCATGTGCCCTGCCTGGAGGTCCCGTTAACAAAACGCCACGAGGGATCTTGGCGCCGACCTTCACGAAGCGTTCCGGTGCCTGCGAGGCGGTTTCAAGAATTGAAATCCACATGGGGATACCCTCTGGTAAATTAACATAGTTATGGAAAATCACCATTGTTTATGGGAAAACCCACTATAAATGGCCATTTTCAATAGCTATATGTTAGTTTGCCAGAGGGTATCAAATATGAGATATTTATCTACATCATTATATATCATTATCCATTGTTACTAGATATTATTGGACAGTATCTATGTTTGAGTAATTATCCATACGGTAGATGATTGTCTATTATTGTTAGCAAATGACTATTTTCATCTATCACTATATACTATAGACTCCAGTGTTTTTACAATATCTATAATTGGGGATGTCTACCATGATGATTGTTTCTTGTGACTTGGGGATATCTATGATGAATATAGAAATGTTTCTACAAAACCAATGATGATAATCCACTATTATTGCCACAATGATTAGGTATGGCAGATGCAGTTGTAGTTAGAACAGTAATGTCCATTAGTTTAGATCATAGCGCTAGCATTGGAAATGTAAACGTCTAGATATATCTAATGATCATGACAAGTGAAAGTAGATATCTGCTGTCCTAGAGACATCTATTATGGGTGGATACATGATGGTTTCCTAAAATGGGGGTTACCCCTAAAACTGTCCATTTTTAATGTGATTTTCCATTCTAAACCTTCCATCACTTGGGGCATCCCCCATTTATGGACATGCCCATGGGCCTATAATTCTAGCACATGATGAGTCATAACTGCGCTTATAACCAGTCATAGCACCTGGCATGAGTTGATTGGGGGGCAACGCAACTGGGAGGGACCAAACACATTTTAATCAGTTTGCTATGCCAAATTGCACATTTGTACAAAACTTATGACGCTCCACTCATTTCAAATACCAGAGCTTAATTTCGAAGATGCAAAACACGTATGGGGAAAATTCCAAAAGTCACCTAAACAAAGCCAGGTTGAATATGTAGGTATATATCCCATCAAATGTTTCATTAGCCAAAAATTAACAGAACATAGTAGCAATATAATTCCTTGGTCTCGTCGAAAACACTCCTCAAATGGTTTGAGTGGCTATAGCGGAAGAAACATATATAATGGGATATATATGTATATATATATATATATATACATGGATATATGGAGGTTTCCTAAAATAGGGGTACCCCCAAATCATCCATTCAATCCGGATTTTCCATGAAATAAACCATCAATTTTCGGATAGCTCCATTTATGGAAACCCCCATAGGTATACTCGTATATAATTACTCGCCCATGCTAGCACCATTTTTGTTGCTGAGCACGGCCCTCGGCCTTCAGGAAATCCACGATCTCCATGAGCTCTTCCTTCGCCTCATCGATGCCCGCCACGTTCTCGAACTTCACACCTAGCGAGCACCACTTGGATGCCCTGCTTGGGCCGGACTGAGGGGAACAAACAAGCTATCCGTAGACCCTCCGAATAGCCATAAATTTGGTGTGTTATCCCATAATTTTACATCATTTTCCTACTTTTACTGACTTTTACTATGTTTTTGGAGTATTTGGATGGTCTAGGTAAGCATGGTTATTAACCCCCATACGTTGTGATATGGAGCCCCTATAACTATGGTGATTTCATGCCGGACTTCCTCGGATCATGGGGTTTACTAGGATTTCATCAAGCAACATATAGGCTATAATTGGGATATAACATGATATAACTAACCCACTTTCTATTCAACTCACTATGATATTTGGGTGGCCGAAACTGCCATTTTCCATTGGGATTTGACCATGAAACAGTGAGAAAAATGGTGATACAGCCGGCAATTTTCTGGGATTTGATAGGAAGTTAATGAATATGAAGTGGTTGTCCATGGGATATATCTATATCTATATCTATCTATATATATATATATATCTATTTTGTTGGGGAAAATGAGGTGTTCAATCATCAAATATGGGGATATCCCAAATTTCAGCCAATGAGGACATTCAACCAGCCATTTGTTTGGACTATCGTGGGACTATGATCAACTTTCATAGAAATCTTCCCACTGCATTCCATTTGTTTGGGTTTATAATGTTATATACCCCATCAAATGCATCCTTAATGCAAAATCCTGCAAATTGATCAACATCCAGTGGCTGGGAAACTCAATTTCTCGCTCCTTGCTCCAAATTGCTCCCTTTCAGCACCGGAGAGTCTTAGATATGACATGTAATTTGTCTATTTGTACAATTGGCGGATTGAATCAATAAATAAGTATAAACACCACTTTTAAGTGGGGTACAATGGGATTTATAACCACACATAAAAGATGGATTTGTTGGAAAAGGGATTAAACCCTGAATTTATTGAGAGAAACCACATGAAAAGACATGTGGATGGTCCTGCAAGCAACCCAAAAACCATATGGACCTGGACCATCTGTGCTCTATGATTGGCTTCAGCACATCAGCAGCTGGATTTCCAATTCCTTCTTTTCGTGGATCTACTTTCTTTATCATGAGGATCACTTATACATGGCATGAGTATCAAAACTTTTGGCACAGATATTACTGATGTTTCAACAATTCTTTTGTTTGAGCATCTACATCTACTTTCTTCCAAAAACAAGTTCTGTTCCTATTTTCCAGCGCTGAAATTTGCCCCTGAATGTGACAGAATGTGTTTCCCCCCAAAAAAAGATGTCTCTTGCATGGGCGAATGGGTCCCAACCCTGCCGTGCCTGTCTCTGGCTGAATCATAATCTTTGCCTTGCCCTGATTGCCTGGGGCAGCGGTGAATCCGATATATCTCATGTACATAAAGAGGTCAAACAAACTAAGCAGCATTCCAACCGAAATGTCGTTCCGTGATCTTGGTTCGTTAATAGCCCCAATATGTTGGGTAATATAACCCCCTTATCGTCAACCAACAGGAGTGTTGAACCCTGCTCAACTACTTCGATATGATCTTCTATAAACCATGTTTCAATTCCACTTTATATATTTACCAACAGAAACCTATCCTCTGCAAAGTGGTGCCCCCCACTTATGTTTGTTGGTTTTGAAACTCCATTGTATATTAACCCTAGCTAACCTACTGATAACCAACTTAACTAAGTTTGGGGCACCACTTAGCTAACCATGGGCCATTCTCAGTCAATAGATTATGATATTCCAATGTATAAAGGGTATTGGAAGCCGCCCCGAAATCCTCAACAAGGGTGTAGCGGCCAACACTCAAGTACCCGAGTACCAGCAAGTACCCAAGACTAGTGATATCGAACATTGTGTAAGACATATCCACATGCTACGATTTCTACTCCATAATTTTGTTACTAGTAATTACTTGGTTAAGACATGTTCATACTATATCATATTTTGTGATGTGACTATATCCATATTATATCCACAAAGTCCTATCCATATGTCTACTCCATAATTCTCTATGTTACCCTCTCGTAATCAAACATGGCAATGGAAAATCCTCCATTCATAGCTGAATTTACCAGCTATCAACCTCCATTTCAATAGCTATGTTAGTTTACCAAAGGTTAAAACATCTTAAACCACTGGAAATCGCATTAAACGCCATTGAATCACGATTCTATCAGTTGTTGGCTGTATTACTCAGATTTCTGTTGGAACTTACCTCCTGCCCAGCTCCCCTCGGTGCCCATCGCCGAGCTGCCAAAGCCCGGGATTCCGCCGCCGCCACCGCCACGGGAGCGGAGGAACAGCAAACCCCCGATGACGAGCCTCGAGGGGACGACTGGGGGTGGAGGATTGGGTGATTTAAGCAACAAACCTGGTGATTGATATAGGTACATATATACATACATAGGTGGTTTATGCAGGACTAGGTGACCAGCAAAGTGGTGTCCCCCCACCAAGTTAGGTTGTTAGGTTGGTTTATCAGTATCTTCACTAGGGTTTATGGTAGATATATCGAACTAGTTAGATGGATTTACAAACGAACTTAGAACTGGTGGGGGCACCACCTTGAGTGTTCAAAACCGCACGTGTCATCCCTAAGTCTACTGGTTTGTCGATAGGAAAACATAGGAAAATCTCATGCGTTAGTTCATACCCCGCAGACAAGACAGGTAGGTTACCCTCCGGTAACTTCACAGGTTGCTATGGAAGCCAGGGGCCCATTTACTTCGATGATTTACCGAGCTTGAAAATGGCGAGTTTCCATGTCGCAACCGGTGAATTTACCAGAGGGCATATCCCCATGAATCAGATTGTTGGATGGTAATCAGATTGCTTGACAATAAATCCCCATTATTGATTCTTAAATCCTGTTTGAAATAGCCTTTCAAAGGGTAAAATATCCGACTATATTCCCATTTGTTGCTGGTTTTTTTATTCTCCCATTGTTACAACGATATCTTGCCATTATAACGTTATATCATGTTACATTCCATTATAACATCACAATTATATCTATACACACGGTAAAACCTCCCTGTCACAACTCAGCTGCCAATGGTTTGGTCGCTGCTATGCCGACATGTGACGAAAAAAATGTTAATTTGAGGATGGTGCCCCCAAAAAAGGGCAATTCATGTGATTTGATTGGGTTTTGATGATGATTTAATGGGGATGTAAGATGTTACTTGTCTATCTTTCTTGAGGGATGATATGATAAATGAAGAAGTGTATAACAATGAAAAATATGTTGAAGAAACAAAATAAGTATCATCAGCCATAAATATACAATCAATGAATATGTAACAACAATTTACTGTGCAACAGTGTTGATTCTGTTGAAACATATTTGCTAATTCCAGGCAGAAAAATACGTAGTGGTCATTTTCGACAGGACCTTCCACTTATCCGTTAAAACTGAAGCTGCTGAATATTCAGCACCTGAACAGAAAATGGCATGGGTTCAAATTCAAGGTGCTGCCCCCCTCAGTTCAAAGTTGGTTTCTAAATCCCATGAATAGTATAGATATGTGGTATGTATATCTAATAGATTGATTGTAAATCCCATATCTGTTGACGTTCACCCCATTGATAAGTTCAATATATCTACCATAAACCATCAAATTCAGCTAGTTATGTCACCTGGGGGGATGAACTTATCCCCTTATCTTGGATATCGTGTTTCTTCGCTGGCACGTACACTTTTCCATGGCCATGAAAGGAATCTACTTCGATGGGCCATGGGATTATCTAACTAGGTCCCAACCGGGTGATAATCCATTACCTGCAAGTTATAAGCCAGTTTCAAACCATTTTAGCAACTCCAGGGCCCATCTAAGTACCCATCCAACCGGTTTCGGGATTTTACCCTGCTACAATCCCATGGTTTTTTGTTGATAAAACTTCCAAATGTTGATGCTGAAATTTCAAGTAAACCACAGATGTTCAATACTGTCTGATGATCAAATCTTTAAATCCATTCTCCATCCAGTTGGAATCCACACTTTTGGTTTCCTCAGCTTGGTGGTTGAATGTTTCTCCAAGGTTTCCCCGGCCCTGGAGAGGACTGGTGGCAAAGGGAAGGCGATGTCTCCCAGGACGCCAAGGAAGGGGTTCCTTGGTGGCGTCACAAGGTGGGTCATGAAATGTTCGCATATTTGGGAATCATAGGAAAATATGGAACAGATTGTGTTTGTTGCTTTTTGTTCACGAAACGAATACATCATATTGCTAATCCACCAGAAACTGCCATATTCGCCCCATAGATACTATATATATATATACCCATAGACCCACAAAATAACCAAGTGAGTTCAGCCAACTTAGCTATCGTCAACGGGGGCCCAACCTTGCAAGGATGAAAAGGGTTGCCCAATGACTTGAGAAGCAGCCCAAATGGGAGGTGCGTGAGGGCCATCCCGATCTGCTGAAGTTTTCTTTGGAGTTGGTACAGAAACAACATACCATCTACTGGTAATCAAAAATCTACCCATTTATATGATGAACATTGCCATTTAGTTGGTTGATTTACCTATATTTACATGGAGATGTTCCATGTCGCAAACTGTTGGTTTTCCAGAGGGCGACTCTCGGCCCCGCCAAATGAAAGGGCCTGATCATCCAAGCAGATTGGACGATCTCTCGAGAAAAACACGCAAATTCAATGTATTAATCCCAAACGTTCCCAAGCTATCCAAGCTGAAAAGAAGAGACATCGCAACAAACCAGGGTTTTGCCAAACATGTACGGTCCCAATTGGCAATGTTTCTCATACGTTTTATCAATTTCCTATCATTTTTCTGATTATATCGCCACACTATGTATATATCATAGATCTATATAATTATCTCCCCGTAATTTCATACGGGGGTTCTTAAAATTGAGGGATCCCAAAGTCACCATAGGGTTCAGTACGAAGTCATGGTCTAATGACTTGGATGATTTGGGGTATTCCGCATGACTCAGGAAACCTCCATATCCCCATTATAGTCACCATTTGAGCAAGTTAACCAGACTAGAACCTGATCATCCCGAACTATGTGAGCGGATGTGAATGATGTTTTCCAACGCATGCAGGACTGGAACGTACATATGCAACACGAGAAAGAACATAAAGAATTGCGACCCAATGAAGCACTCCAATCATTTTTTGTGAAACCCTCAGCAACATAGAGCGGCCAACACGTCAGGCCCGCCTCCGGCCCATCTCCGGATACCAAGAGATACGAGATCTCACAGATGACTGAGTGAAAAAAGGTTTCTATATTTCTATGCATGTTGCCCGGACCAGCTGCAAGGGCTTTAGTCCTGTTCGCCATCTTCTTCACAGTCCTCTACGTTCACGTCATCATCTTCTTCTGGGTCATCTTGCTCGCGGGTTTGATCGGCTTGCTCGAGTGTTCAAAACCCTTTGTCGTGTCATTATGCTGCTTGGTTGACAGGGATTCTCCTATTGGGTTATACCATAATCCCCAATGTATTGGGTAGTATAATCCCCGAACTCATATGAACTAATTATCAATCAACAGGGGTTTTCAACACGGCTCAAATGGAAATCTACCACAACTGGGTTTCAGTACTAAGTCGTGGTCATCCATGACTTGGATGATTTGGGGTATCCCCCATGACTTAGCAAAGCCCCATATTGGGGTAAAACGACAATTTTCAAACACGCCCATTGGACACACCATTATACAGACATGTCCATACTGTAATACTATGATGTATATATTCTCCAATATTGGAATACTATGCAATACCATCTGGTAAACTAACATAGCTATTGAAATTGGCCATAGAAATATTGTTTTTCCCATTAATAGCATGGTGATTTTCCATTGTTATGTTATAACTTACCAGAGGGTATGTATGCAAGATGTGGGTATGGGTCAAAATTGGGTACCACAATAATTAGATGGTTAGTACTAAACATATACTAAAATCTGTGGTCCCATGGGGCTTAAATTTTGACCCACATCCATGTAATATACTCCCCTTGAACCGTATCCCCATAAAACCCCAGCATTTCTTCACCAAGCGTCGGCTTGTCGGGTTGGTGCACTTCAATGGAGATGTTCTTGGTGGTCAACTTCTCGATCAGTCCGGTGGTGGCTCCTGGGTCAATTTATTAGCCCTAAAGATAGATGGGCCATGGAGTCAGTTATCTAGATTTACCCTCTGGCTATTTAACATAGCCATGGAAAACCCCCATTTTTGATAGCTAAATCATCTATAAATCATCTATAAATGGGCCATTTTCCATGGCTATGTTAAATATCAGAGGGTAACTAGGTCAGTAAATGAATTCTCATCCTGAATTATTGTTGGTCAATTCCTCCATGAAGCAGCATCTGACTAGAAAATTCACAATATCCCTTCTTGGAAATGCAGTTCCGCTGAACTAAGTGGATATATTTTACCATTGTTATAGGAGTATATCGCAGCTCATACGGGTTTATAACCATGGTGAAATACTATGTTGTACCCGTTTGTAGCCTCAACTGCACCCCCAGGTAGATATCTTTGTTGGATCATGAAATCACAATAAAACCAAATTTCCATCCATGATAATTCCCCCTTGATATTATGGTCCCAAATATCTGGTTTTACACCCTTACATCCACCATGGTTTCTGGGGTATGTTCAACATGAATGGAAGGGATTACTTAGGTTGCTTCACGTGGCGAGAATGACGTTAACTCTAATGACAATGCGGGAAGCTTTCATATGATGGGACCCCAACATCTTGGAATATGTGGTACCCTCTGGTAAACATAAAAAAAACCGATGGAACATCACCATGCTATTCATGGGAAAATCATCTATTTCTATGGCCATGGCTTCAATAGCTATCTTAGTTTACCAGAGGGTAAATCAGCATTAATCCCATTAAAATCCCATTAAATCACCATTTTCATATGGTTTTCCCATTAAAAATGGTTGTTAAAATATGTGTGGAAATGTGGAACATCATGACACTTGCGGCCCCCAAGATGGATTCATGGTGGAGATTGATAACAAACGCCTGGGGGGCAACAAGGCAATGTGACGCGGAAAACATGGGAATGTAGTTGGGGGTGCAGCCCCAGTGTACTAACAAGTGGACATAGAACCGGAATGAACCGGAGTTATATAGGGGGAATGTCTCAAATTGTGGAGGCTCTCACCATGACTATATCTAATTTTGTCTCTAATTGGGACATGAATCAGATATAAATCATCAAATTGATCATTTTCCCTACAAATCCATTAGCTTTTTAGCCAATCCGCACATCTTAGATTGGTCCCCTGGAGCAACTCACCTTACTTGATTGCTCGTTCCACTTACTAAGTAGGCTAGTCCACTCTATTTAAACATGGATTCACCCTACTTCTCACACTGAAATAATTGTAAACCAACCCACTTACTACTATTCATTAACCATACATTGGCCATGCATTACCCTCTGGTAAACTAACATAGCTCTTGAAAATGACCATTGAAATAGTTGATTTACCCATGAAAATTGGTGATGTTCCATAGTTATGTTAATTTGCCAGAGGGTAACCATGTAATGTGGGTAAAACAATAATAAACCACCCATTTGGGAATGGTTCATACAACCTATTTATGGAGATTTTTGGGATGGTTTATTATTGTTTTACCCACATTACCAACCATCAATTCTCCATAGGAAAATTTCCACCCATCCACTTTCTCCAGGTCCAGGCCTGGCAGGTCGCAGACCAACTGCTGCTCCCGTCCCGCCACGTTCACCAAGGCCACGGCGGTCTTGCCGAGATCGTAGAAGTCCACACGCTTCCTGGGCCGGTCGCCAGGGGCGGTGGAACCGTGGGTCACCGGGGAGGGAACAAAAGGTCACCAGAAAATTTCCATTGTCATAAATGGGGAATCTATAGGGCAATAAGTTATTGGAATAAGTAGTTTAATGGGAATTATCAATGGGAATTTGATGGATTTCAGAAACTGGATTAATCTATATGGTATTTAAAGAAATACGGGGATGATCACCAATCATAACGGGAATACAATGGAGTATAAATCACAATGTAATGGGTATGCAATGGATTTAACTAACTTGGAGATTTACCC
Organism: Symbiodinium sp. clade C Y103; assembly: GCA_003297045.1. Taxonomy (NCBI): domain Eukaryota; class Dinophyceae; order Suessiales; family Symbiodiniaceae; genus Cladocopium; species Cladocopium sp. clade C. The sequence continues at coordinate 54,759 of BGPT01001766.1, read as the reverse complement.
TCTGGTGGAAAATCAAACATGGCTTGCTGGAAAATTGAATTCCTCCATTTAGTTCGGTGATTTTCCAGCACTAAACCTTCATTTAGTTCGAGGATTTCCAGCAAGCATGATGGAGAATGCAAGGACTGAACACTGTTGCGACCGGCTAATCCAGAGGGAAGAAAAACTGGAAATGATGGACATCATCGAAGTACCATCCTGGAATACCACTCGCTATCTTTTCGGGGGTTGCTGTATAGTAACATCCAATCAATCATGAGGCAATTTCATTTATAGATATAGGTAATCATTGGGATATCCATGCTGGTATAATACACAACCAACTACAATCAAAAGTTGGATAATATACAAGGTGGTGGCCCCAAAACCCTATGTTTGTTGGTCTATGTTCACCCACTAACTAGTTTGGTGTATCTACCATACACCCTACAGTGAAATGTTACAGTAGTTATAAGTTATAAACCAACTTAGCCAACTCTGGGTCACCACTTCTCATCTAATCCTTCTCATCTAATCGATAGGTTACTCTCCTCATACTTTAGTGGTCGACATGCCCATTGAGATGTGCATTGGAGTTGTTGAGTGAGTATCAACCAACTGGAGGTTCCTAAAATGGGGTACCCCAAATCATATAATCCAAGCCATTGGACCATTCTAGTATTGAAACCTAGAGTTAAAAGGATCCCCCCATTTGAAGAACCCCCCATATCATAATCCACTGGCAAAATCGGATGCAATGGCGGATTCACAAAGATATACAACAATGAACCATCCAGAATGTCTGGTTTATGATTATGCCCCTACAAGGGATGATTCATCATGCAAGACCAAGCTCAGACCTGACAAACCTCATGGCCTGCCACTGGGATCGAAAAAACATGGCCAATCGTGAAGCCATTTCTAGCAAACGATTGAGGTACTAAAGTAGCCATCCAATCGGATCTCCCCATCTACCTGAGTCCATCTTCAACATCAAATCGTTTGGATGGTCAATTTCAATATTTACTTTCTATTCATATGAAATCCCCGAACTATAAGAACAAATCATCAACCAACCATTGTAATGGATATTGATATTTAATATATAGTGGCATATAATGTATAGATACCAACCATTACTGATCAACCAATGATATAGTGGGAATGTATAATTTTCTATCTAATCTATATCATTCCCACTATACATTTCCACTCTTTTTGGTGACAAAAAGAACCATGATTTTCCCATCGCCAACCAACAGCTTTTCCAGGCCACACGGACCCCTCATCCACGAATTCCAACAGCCGGGAGTAGGTGACGCGTCCGCTGATGCGGGCCTTGGCCAGTGTTCCATGGGGAAATCCCCTACAAATGGAGGTATTTATAGCTGGGAACATGATCAAACTAAAGGGGGATGACAGCTAGGTTCATTGATATTTCTTCATGGGATTTCATGGGATTTGCCAACTTTGATGCCCGCATCTCCACTGACTGTTGGGTTCATGGAGGTAGGAAACCAACAAACATCACGGGGCACCACCCTGTACCTATAAGAAATGGCAAGTTTTAATGGGTTAGACTCTAGTCATCAGACATGACAATCTAAAATCCCCCACAAATGGAAGTTTGACCGGGAAAATCATCGAACTAAATGGGCGACTTGCTCAACCTCTTCAACATCCTGACGATCACTTGCTGCAGCCGAACTTGAGACCCCAAGCTTTGGACAACGAAGCTGGTTCCGGGGGCGGATTTTCCACTGCCAAGTTTGATTGCTGGAGGGTAAGCGATGTTGGGGTATGTACCCTATTTTCAGATAAATCCAGCTAACTACAGATCAATTTCCATCAGAAATCCTATAGAGAAAGTAGAGGGGTCTTCTTCTTTGTTTCAACACGCCAGCTAGCGCCAGCGAATGGGCAAAGGTTTCTAGATCACCTCAAGACAAGGTCAATACTGTCATCCAAACTAGGCTAAATTAGGTACAAAATGGTGCCCCAGTGCGCTGCCTAAGTTGGTTTACAAGTAGCTTCACTGGGATTTGTGATGGTGTATACAGAGTGAATGGTGTTTATAAACCAACATCTAAATTGATGGGCACCAGCTTTGACAATCAGGATGCAAAATAAACAGTGTTTTGCATGGAAATTGTACGGGCTGGGAACGCTCCCTCGACAATATGTTGAGGGGATCATGCTGCTTGAGACGATTAAAATCAGTTCTATTGTATATTATATATATACAGTATGCATATTATTGTTACATATTGTTACCATCGAAATCTCCATTCCTGATTCATCCCCCAACTCCCCCCAATTAAAGCACAGCAATAGTGTTTTTGATCTTCAACAAATCCATGGATATCCCATCATCCCCTTCATCCAAGTCATTCCAATTTTTCAATAATGTTTTTCAGGTTTGTTCAATTTGCCATCAAATGTTGTTTCTTAAAACAAATTCCCATGAAATCTGCTCGCTGACCATATAGAATTGACTAGTAATGTGTGCTTATTTTACCTCCATTTTTTTGGACTGAAAAGCTTCGTAAATAGCTGGAGTGGGCGTTGTTTAGTGGGTACATTTCAATAACAACTACAACATACAATAAATCTTACAGGTTACCAACCAAAAACAACTCCAACCGTTCCCTCAACCCCTCAATTCACCCCTTTTTCCTAGCGTTTCCCAAAATTTAACGTTTATAAACTCTCATATAAACATAGAAGCAATGATCAATCTCTAAATCCCATAGAAATCCAACCCATCGCCACGGTGCCGGTGCTCCCGGCTGCTGCATCTGCGGTGCCCCAAACGGCTGCATCTGCGGCGGCGGCAAATCGTCGGCCGCTGCGGGCAGTGGTGCAGCGGAGGCGCACAGGGCTACCAGGGTGGACCTTGGGAAGATGCCATGGCGGTGGCTTTTTTGTGGGGATTTCATAGGGATCTTCATGGGATTTAATGGGATTTGATAGTATTATAATATATAGGATTATATATAGGATTCTAAGATAGGATGTTAATCCTATTGATATTTAATGGGATTATATATATATATGCTTATCCAAGTAGCATCATAGTTCTATGGGATGTTCTAAGGTTCCGAACGGGATTTTTGATGGGATGTTTTATCAGCGTTTGGCACTTGCTGGAGAATCCTATGATTTTCCCATTAGAACATCCCTATAGATATTGATATAGTTATAGATATAGAGGATGTCCCAGCTAGCCATGCTTGATGACAACAGAGCATAGTATTGTATAATCATATACTATGTGAGTTGGTATTCTTTCAATTTGTTTCCTAATTCTGAATCTCCCACAAAATCCCATCAGTTCCCTTCAATATCCCCATGTCATGTCTGATGCTTAAGGCCAGTTAAAACCCCTTGTTCTATCCTTATATGGTTTATCACCATTAAATCAAATTAAATGTCCATTAGATTCCATTAGATTAGACTAAATCCCTATTTGTGAAACAAAATCTACTTTCTTTGCTGAGGGTCCACAGAAATCGACCCATCCACTGGTCTGCCAAGATGCACCGCGGCAGACTTCACGACGGAACTTGGGACAGACATGTCCTTTGCCATCTCCTGGATATTTATTGATGGAAAAACTAGGATATAATAGGGATAAATATAGTGGATATAATTCATATCTTGGATTTATGATGAATGCAATGGGTACAATGGGGAGATAAATTCATATTTTGGATTTATAGCATAATGGATATAAGATGGTAGTTACAATGGGGATATCATGAATGAATATATTGGGATAAAATATACAAATATAATATAGTGACATATAGGTATATATGATGAATATTGGGTATGTAATTCATGGATATGAATACTGACTGGTAGTTGAATACATGGTATATAATAACGTATATATATATATATATAATGTATATAATATGGATTTCTTTGGGTCTACGAACTGGATGGATAGGGATCTAACAGTCAAACCTGGGGAAGTTTAGAAGAAGACTAGAAAATCTCTGGGGACACCGAGTCGATTTCGGTGCGCATCACTTGCAATGATGCCTTTGTTGTGTGTGTAAACGCTCACAAGACTTGAATAGTGAGCATTTCCCGACTTCAGCGCTGATTCTTGCTGGGTCTCTACACATGGCTCTTCTGCCATACACATCTGGAAAGAAAAACATACATGCCAGCAGTAAAATCACCAACCCCCAGCAACATCCCCCGAAAATATCTAGTTGTAAAACCTACCTGGGGATTTCGTGTCTTTTCGGCTTCAAAATCTTAGGTCCCCTCCACGCAAACATAGCAATGGAACATCCTCCATTTAGTTCGATGGTTTTCCCAGCTACAAACCTCGATATATATGATTTTCGCATTAAAATCTCCGTTATAGATGATTTTCCCATATTTGTTGCATAAAAACCTCCTTTCCATTTATCTCCATTCATAGGGGACTTTCCAGCTTGCCATGTTTGACGACACCTGAAATCCCAGTCCTCCACCTTCTTCATCACCTGCTCCCCAGTGGACTCAGGTTCCACATCGGAGGCCAAACCGTACCTGGTGACCACTGGTGACCACTGGTGACCACGGTGTTGATATCAAGGGAGATACGAGCCATCTGCCTCTTGGCATGAAAACCAACCTACTGAGTCCTATAATATCCTACCATTGTCACATTGATATACCCCCCGGTAGTCAAACATGGCAATGGAAAATCAATCATCAATGAAGGTTTTGACATCATCTATACATGGGTGAGTTTCCATTGCCACGTTTGATTGTGGATGGTAGATCTGAAGTACTCAACCATCCCAGCACCTGATTTGGAATCCCCTTCTTTCCTTGGTAAGTTAAATCCACATATTTGGCCACTTGAACTATCTAAAACTGCTATTGTCAGGCTCACCCACAAAACCCAGCTCAATCCCATTATTTACGGGTCGGAATGAAATGTATGTAGATTGGAAACTTTAGATATCATCCAGAATAACTATGCAAGTTGTTAGACAATCTGAAAATGGGATACTGTAGACCTCCAATATGGCCACATTAAACATTAAATGGGGATAAGGGTAATTAACCAGTGAATCATGGGTGTTTCTCCCAAATTTGCAGACGAAACCCATGCCATATCATCCAAGAATTGTCCCCATGAAGTATCCAATGATGTCACCATCATATCTCAATCATATCTTTATCATAGCCCGATCATATCCCCATCATGAACGATTCTGTCCCCATCAGATCATGAAATATCCCAGTGAAATTGTTGCTTTCCCCTCCATGAATCAAACATGGCAAGGGAAAATCCACCGTTCGATGATTGTCCCCCAAATCATCCATTTCTGTAAGATGTTCCGTTCAAAACCCATTAATAAGGGTACCTCCATTCTAGGAAACCACCATATCCCCATAGATCACCCGATTTTCATCAACCATCCCCAAAAAAATCGCCTTGCAATCGCCGAGCGCTTGGCGTCGCGCTTTTCACTGGGCGTGGTAGCCGTGGAACCGCAGAAGCCGCGGCGGGGGCAGTCGGCGCAGGCGAACATCATGGGCTTGTCCGGGTGGACGCACCTGGAAGCTGGTTGCAAGGTTATTTCTAGGGGATTTATAGGGAAAACCATAGGAAAATGGTGATTTAACCAGGAAAAATGTGGATTTCATATGATTTCATGGAATTTATGCGTGATTTATGTTAGCGAACTTGGTTTCGAACTACAATAACAAGCAATTATAGGGGATGCATCTATAGTTAGACGGGTTCTAAACCAACTTCTACCTGGGGGTAAAATCCCTGTGTTTGATGGTAAAATCATGGTCACTCTTGGATACTCTGCAACAACTCATTTTTGTTGCTGCTGGTTAGCATACCCTCTGGTAATTTAAGAGTGTGCTATTGAAGCCATGGCCCATAGAAATAGTGGATTTACCTCTAAAAATGGTGATTTTCCATATAGATATGTTAGTTTACCAGAGGGTATAGCAACAAAAGATGAGTTTGTACCTGCCCCAGTGTATCCTCATGCATTGTTAGGTTGGTGAAATGCACCCCAATGTCAGTTACATCCCCATGATCCCCAAAAGTTGTGTTTTTTGTTGGTAAATTATCATATCAAATCCAAATTGTGGTTGATAGAGTCACTGTTGTTTATGATGACATCAAGTTTTGTCACATCTTAAATTCGAGTTTTCGTCCATAAAATCGATGATCCATGCACCATTTTTTCCTGGATAAGTTCTCATCTTGCGTGCTTGGCGAGCGATTCATTATTGGGTTTACCACATTGTTTTGGCTATGACCACACATCCCAGCTGATTCAATTCCAGTTTTTGCAAAATCACCATGTTCTGCAAAAATCGCAATTTGTCCTGGTCAAAATCACCAATTTTCCTGGTAAAGTCATCATTTTCCATCGTAAAATCACCGTTTTTTCATGGAACAGTCAGCCTTTTGTGATGGTCAAATCCATGGACAACTCCCCACATGTTCCGTCAAATGCCATGGCCGCCACGGCACTTGGTCTTCTTGGAGACCACCTGTCCGGTGTAGGCGGCCACCGCCATGCGCGAGTTGCCCATGACCAGCTTTCCCTCGGCCGCAGCCTGAAGATGGGTGGCGGGAAGCACCTGTTCTGGGAACCAAAAAAAAATCGAAGCTCACCTTATGAATTTAGGTATGGAAAGTGAACTATCCAATGAAAAATCAATATATCCTATGGACATGTTCAACTAAGCAACATACTGTCTATGTATCAATATCCATATTGAAAATGAACATTGTTAATAGGTGAATCGACGAATGTCTTATTAGATTATATTATATAGCAGAATTATTCATGTCCACTCACCTCCAAAATGTCATGTAATGTGTGATACAATTTTCAAATGACAGTTATATTGTATTTGCTACTAGTTATGAGTCTTATTAGTCACGATGTATCATCATATGTCATCATGGCATCAGTTTTTCAAATTATATAAGTGGCAATATATATATATATAGTGGCATAGGGATACAATAAGGGTTGACAATATATACCTCAAACTCTTGACAATTATACTATTACAATGTGAGTTATCTTTTGTTTTAATATCTAGCTCATTAAAGTGGTATAATGCAACCCTTGGATAGTGAGGAATGTGTATATATATATATATAATCATATAACATATATATATATACATTATATATATATATATATATACATATTTTACCCACTAGGAGATCCACTATACAATGCAATACTGTAATGTTACCTTCTGGAAATCCTAACATAGCTATGGAAAATCCGCATGTCAAATTGGCAAAACGTTGAACTAAATGGACCACTTTCCATAGATGTGTTGAGAATTTCTGGAGGGTATACCTCCATTCATTCCTGAAGTGTCGACAAAGGTACCATGACACCCTGCTGGTAGCCGTCTCAAAATGGGAATCCAAACAGGTCTATAAATCCCTTTGAAAATGGATTGATGACCATCCCCCTATGTGAGAAAATCATGGATGCCCCCCATCTTGGTTTATACACTTTGCTGGATATAGGATTGCTCCGTGCTCCCGCCAATACGGCTCGGGACATGTGAGTTCGGATTGAATCGTCCGTCCGCTGTGTGCTGGATATAGGATTATCCTAGTGTACCTACTTAATGAATTAGCTGGACTAGACTTAGCTATCTTAAATCACCTTTAAATACTCACATTATTGCTCAATGGTCAAATACTGTGAGGCACCACATCGCGCGGCGTTTTCGCGCGCACCTTGTTGATCAACTTCATGAGCTCTTCACCATTCACCTTCTCCTGCCCAGGGGGTCATTGCAGTCACAGCACCTGCGACTTTGCATGTTTGAGTCATTGGATTGGTTGAAGGGAAAATTGTAACCGGAAACCATGGATTTTCCCATCAAATATAGGGGTTTCCGGTTAAAATTTTCCCTTAATTCAATCCAATGATTAAGGCAAAAACAAACAAAATGTGTATCCAATGGGGATACAATTGTCCAGCAAACAATGTGAAATGGTATCAGAATATGATGATAAATATTTACATAAGGATCATAAGGATACCATCAGCGAAAATGGGATATCACCGGAATAGAATGGGATATGATGGACTTTCTTGCATGATGTATCTTTGGAATAAATGGGCGATTGACCCACAAATGGTGGGTTCTGTCGAGCATTCAAGCGTCATTTTTTTGTATCAATAGTTTGAGCCACACAGTACCCATGTGATGGGGTGGATGAGTCAAGTTATCGGGGTGAAATGGTTGATGCAACAATCACAGGGATATCAAGCGAGGAAAAGTGGAAATTCACCGGAAACAAACTGGGAGACCCCCCCATTTACCATTTCCCAAATTAAGATACATAGACCCTGCCAGGGGTAGGGGGTTTGAAACAAGATAGTTTCGACTAGAAATGGGCTATTCTCAGGGTCCATCTGTCAATTTAATAAAGAGTTGTAAAATTTGAGGCTCCCCGGTTATAAGTTGGTTTATAAAACCCATGTACTCAGAGTCATAGTTATCATAGTTATCATCAGAGAGTCAAGGCTCACCTGGTCCATCAGCATCTTCGCCAGCTCGTCCAAGAGGAACATGTTATCCCTCAACCTCGGCAGTTTTCTGGCACAAATATTGAAACCAAAAACTGTGGTGCGCCAGTGCTGAATCGCACAGTTGGTGCAAATAACTCGAGGAAATTTCGATGCTTTGGAGAATAACTTCATGGGGTTTATGTATAAATCAACTTAAACATAGCTGGTGGGCATGTGAAACCATGTGAAACCAGGGGAAACCATGTGGAACCAAGACGCAACGTCATTCCATTGAGTACACCGCTTGGTTAATTTAGGGGATTCCCACGAACTAATCATCAAGAAACATGGGTATATTGCAGCTAGTGGTCATGGCCGGAATCCCCATGATTGTTGGTTCATATCCCAAATGTGTCCCAATTCTGCCCTTGTCAAACACCCCATTATTCATTATGGTTGGCCAAATCTCCCTCTGTAGATTTTAGTCATCCCAACTATAGTATTTGGATTTGCTTGAGGGCTGCAAGCAAATCAAAAAATAGATATTCCCTCCAGACCAAGTAGAAAATCGCAGCCGAAAACTGGTTTCAAGTTCCCCATTTCCACTGGTTGACCTTCATTGATCCTCATTAACCCAACTCGAAATTACCCTCTGGTAATTTAACATAGCTATTGAAAATGGCCCATGTATAGTTGATTTAACTACCTACAATATCCTCTAATATCCTATAATTAATGGTGATTGATTGTCCAAAGCCAATATTATGTTGGTTTACCAAAGGCAAATCCCAATCAATCCCCGAAAAGCACCAACTTTTTTTTCCAGCGGCAACTGCGTGCCGCGCTGGTACTGCTCATCCACGATACGCTTCACCTAGTGGAATCTTGATGACGACATCCGTGCAACGTTCCCAAAACGGTTTACCCTGGGGTAAACTGAGATAGATGTGGAAAACTCATGGTTTCCCTAGGAAAATGAACTAAAAAATTGTGGATTTTCCCAATCTTTTCCACATCTATGTCAGTTTACACGAGTGCAGGCATCCAAAATGATGATTCCATATGGTTTACTCATCCCAAAATATCAAGTAGCCCCCTCTAAAAACCATGGATTAGTACTGGATCTGCTCATGTTGGGGTCCCAGCGGGAGGGTTAAGCCGTTCAAACGATTGTTCAAAATGACATCAATCAATGAACCAACCATCATTTAGCCTCTGGTAAACTAACAGTTTGCTACGGAAAATCACCATTTTTAATGGGAAAAACCACGAAATTTCAATGGCCATGGCTTCAATAGCCAACTGTTAGTTTACCAAATGCCAATCTTCGAGGGGCCGCCCCTGAAAAAAAGAAGAAACAACATGCTTTGGCTGGTCAAGTTGAGACGTCCAAAAACGTAAGTTGCACTAATTAAAATTTAGTTGTATAGGTATCATGATACAAAGTATTACTTAATCATTGCTTATACCATATACCTATACTAATATTACTTACTATCATGATAGTTATACAAATTTACAAAGTAATGTTGTACTAATCAAACTGTTGTATAGGTATCTGCAGTATCCTTCGCCCAAATCAACCCAGTCTGGGCTGAGTGCCGCGTTGACCCACCAGCTGAACCAAAAGTCGTTTTGATTTTGAGGGTACGCACAATGCAGGGCCCCAAAAAATATTTGTAAATCTGTAAATCTGTCTTACTACAGATATATCTACCATAAATAATTGTAGTCTAGTTGGAAGCCAACTTACGAATCTAGGGGGCCCCACCTTTCAAAATTTGGGTTGCAGTGCACACTTTACCGCAAAAAGATCCAATCGAATTGATTTTAAACACCCTCCAGTAATTGAAGATACGCATGGACAACTGGAATTTCCATAGTTTCCTGTTCGGACAGTTATCTACATGTCTGGTGGGGTTTCGAGCTCTAGATGTCTTGAATTACCGCAGGGTACTTGACGGTTCATCTCACGGATCATAAGCACGACCCAATTAATTCAGTGGGATAAGGGTTAATCCACTGAAATAACTGGGGTGAACTAATCCATTTACGATGGGTTGGATGAACCACCAAGTAGTTTAAACATGTTGGCGCCAAACCCCACGTTTGACCACACCCCAAATGATATAATGATATATGATATGTTCCATCCCCAAATGAAAAAATGATATAATGATATAATGACATATGTTCCCTCACAACAACACGTTCGTCACACCTCAGGATTGCAGTCATGCAATATCACACACGAAGGACCCTTGAGGACCATGGCTCAAACCGGCCAATTGGTGACCATGTCCACTTGTGGTTACACAAAGGATTGAGCGCCAGAGATAGAGCGCCATGGTCCGGGACTTGCAGTAGGTACAACTTGACGGCGCAAGTCAGGACTGACGNGATAGAGCGCCATGGTCCGGGACTTGCAGTAGGTACAACTTGACGGCGCAAGTCAGGACTGACGGATGAAGGGGGAAGATCCAAGATGGCATTGGATTTAGAATCCATTTATTCGTTCAATATCTTCCATACGGGATCAAAGCACATATCTTCATAAGGGGTCAAATCCACCACCCCCTCTGAACAAATATGTTGAATGACTTATTAACTTCCATTTGTCTAAAGGAAAAAATCCGCCACCCCCTCTGAACAAACATGCCAAATAGTTTATTAACTCCCACTTATCTTCATGAGGGATCAAATCTGCCATCCCCTCTGAACACATATGTTGACTGGTTGATTNAATAGTTTATTAACTCCCACTTATCTTCATGAGGGATCAAATCTGCCATCCCCTCTGAACACATATGTTGACTGGTTGATTAACCCCCACTTATTTTCAGAAGGGATCAAATCCGCCACCCCCTCTGAACAAATATGTTGAATGGTGTGTTAATGGTGTATTAAGTTCCATTGATCTTCATAAGGGATCAAATCCGCCAACCCTTCTGAACAAATATGTTGAATGGTTTATTAACTGATGATGCTTACGATGATAGTGAAGATGNTAGTGATGATGATGATCATCATCATGATGAAGATGATGATCATGCCCCGTCCGGTCAATTTCCGGGGCGGTCAAACGTAGGGTTTGCAGCGAACATGTTTAAAACAAGGTCTCTCTTTCAACTCTTGTAGATCCTAGTGCACCTGGGCTCGGGAAATTCTCTGATCTCTTTGGGTTGTAGTTTCAGAAACTGCACGGCAGAGTCTGGTACATCATGGTTTTTACTCCAACCATGCTGATTGTTGCCGTGGTAAATCCATGTAAATCCAGCATGGATAAAAAAGAGAATGTCCTGGTACGCAGCAATCTATTGGGCAATTGGAAAGGAAGCCCAAGACATCAAGGCACACATTGTCATGCAATACTGTATGTATATATATAATATATTACATATTATACAATACTGTACACTACATATTAGCTTTGCATTTCAGTCATCCTATAACGACAAATGCTTGATGCTTTCTGGGCGCATGGGGTGTTTCTGAAGTCCCCGCCACGCCTCGACATCCACCAACTGCTTCAGCTGCTGCGAAATGGGTGGGGCGCCCTGACCCATGAAGTCACGGCCTGGGTGGAAGAACGACGGACGGTGACCAAGCCTTTTGAAGAGCTGGCCTGATGTGTGAGTCAACCAGATGGTTTGATAGTAATGTGGGTAAAACAATAATAAACCATCCCCCAAATCACCATAAATAGGTTGTATAAACCATTCCAAAATGGATGGTTTATCATTGTTTTACCCACATTAAATGATTCTGATGCAAACCCCAGTGATTTATAGTTAAGTTCCAATGATCCAATGATTTATAATAGACCCCAACAAAAGAGCCAACATATTTCCAGGCTGGTCCGGCGAGTACTTCGATGGTTTCCTCCATCATTTCCAGATGTCCAACTGTGGCTGCATCTTTTTGGGGTAGGGGCAAATCTTCACCGGAAACCATGATCTTTCCCTATGAAACCAGGAGCTTTCCTGTAGCTCTTCAAACACTTCTGGGACAAAGTGGAACATGATTTCAATATATTTCAATAGCTGATTGTTTCGGAGATGGTGGTTTAAGCAGCAAATGATAAAAGGAACACTCACCCACCAAAAGGGGGATATGAAAAGGTCATCAACTGATTGGTGGTTTCGTCTCACTTGGAAAATTTGAGATGAGCAGTGGCTGCAAAACCCCTGTTTCTTAATTATTACATGGGACTATAGCATCCGATATATTCTGGATTATCAGAATCCATAAACCGAGAAATTCGTGCCTAACCAGCTAGTATCATGCGGGACGACACGTGGCAACGCGGCTTTAGCAGCCACTAGATTTGTCCATACCCCTGGGGCGCATGGTGTTTACATCATCTGGAAACTGCAGGATGCTCATCCCGAAGATGATTCATCCCATTTCGTAAGTCGGTTGTAAGCCTAGTTGTAAGTGGGTTCACCCTACTGATCCTACTCACTGGGGTTGTAAGCCACTTGGAAGTGGGATGAACCACCAAGTATATACATATCCTGCAGATGGAGAATCATAAGCTTTGATCCACCCAGAAATGGTGAAACAAGAAACACTCAGGGCCAATCCTTCCACGAGTTGGCACTTTTCCCCATGAATAGAGCCTTTGGAGATGGGTCAAAATTGGGTTCGGAAAACTGTAGGTCTTGACCCATCCCCCATTGAAACATCAATCCATGAAATCCCTACATTCTTGCCTATATCCCATGACACTATCTCAATCATAATCCACCTTTTGACGCAACCCGCGCAATATCCCTTTGAATCCTTTTTTTCTTAAAAGCTTAACCATGAAAATAGTACATGGTTTAATCATGAAAAGCATTGAAAAACCATCGAAATCCACAAAAAAAAAGAACACATGAATTCCCAAAATATCAACAAATTAAATGATGTTCCCTTCAAATTTCAACCATCCTCCCATGTTTTTTCCCAGCATTTCCCATCCGACTCATCATCCACCAAGGTACCCATGAAGGGGCCACCCTGCTGCTGTCCTCCCAGCAGGCGTTGACCCACCTCTGGAGACATGCCCAAAGTCATCACCATCTGCTTGGCCACCTGCTGGAGCACCGCGGTTGGAGGCTGGGGGAGTTGGCTTTGTAGCGACCACCCATAGGTAAATGGTTGGTAAATGATTGGTAAATGGTTGGTAAAGGGTGATTTGAACAATTGGATATAAAATTTGGGATATGATATAACCAAAAAAAAAACAACAAATCCAACAAACCCAGTCGAGGATGTTTCGCATTTGCTACCTGAATTTGCCCAGGCAGTAGATCCCACGTGAAGGATTGAACAAATAGGTGAGATCTCGCAACTCCTTTCAGCAAATCCAGAACCTTCTGGAATGGGGTCTGAATCCTAAAACGGATGTTTCCGGAATGGGGTCTGAATCAAACTAGTCCCCAATTTTCATCAATTTTCAGGAATACCTCTACTTTGCTTCTGCCACCCTTCAGCTATCTTTCCAGGTGGGGATGGCTTCAAGTGCTTCTGGATTGCTTGGATTTGCGGATTCTTGGCTCAAAACAATAACGGCAACCCAATGCCTTAAACCTACCATCTGGCTATACCACCCATAAAACTGGTGATGACATGGGGATGGTTTATTCTTGGGATTTACCACAGAAAATCACCTTTAGACTCCCCATTTTTGTTGGATTTCCCCTTGGGAAAATCACAAATCACCGACTAAAGAAACCCAGGAAATGTCACAGCCCATCCTGCCATCCTGCCTGAGTGCACTGCTGGAAGTCGTTGGAAGCGCCGGTGGTGACGTTGTCGCGACCGTTGATGATCTCTTCCTAACGACATCGGGATTTGATTCGGGGATTCTAGTGGGATATATGTGGATATCTCACCAACTATAATGGCTTATTTAAGCACCAATATGGGGACTGGGTAATTGTTATAACCAACTTATAAAGATTAAGCGCAAATACAATGGTGTGACCATCATAAATTGGGGTTGAACCATCAAAAATGGTGGTTTACCTGCCACGAATGGTAGTTGGTGTGTTTGTCTCAACATCGTGCATACCCCGCAAAAACTCACTTGAAGAGGGAAATCGCTGATAAACCACTATCGACACCCGGACATTTGACATTGAAAAACAATTTCATGGGCATTTCAGCTGGTTTAACTTTCCAAAATTCGGGTTGATCTATCAACATTCAGGATATTTGCTTAGAAAAAGTGGTGTTCACTGCTGTTGCAGGGGTGATTCGCCTCATACTGTAACGACGCCGGGTTATTTCCCGGATGCAAATGAGTAATGAGTAACATGCATTAACCAACATTAGCTGGTAACATTCCTTAACAATATGTTAACATTCATACATATAATTACCAACAAATACCTCATACCGCCTCATACCCATATAAAATGTCCAATTGCCAAATGTTGGTAGCATTCATGAACCAAGAGCCTTAGCACATTAGAGGATATACCAACGTCAACATACTTGTTATAGCTGGCAATGATATCCATTTGAGAACAAAATGGTGTACCGTTTGGTATACAATTTCTCATCGTTTACCTGTTGGCCATTCAATGTGGTTACCCAGGTATATACACCTGGATCTATCAAGCACTGTTTCTGCAAAACTGGGATACAAGCGTGATAGATCGTTTCATCTGTGGCTTTGTCTGAAAATGAGGTATCCCTAAATCTAGTGGTTTATCATCATTTCCCCATTAAAATGACCATTTGGGGTTATACCCCATTGTAAGACACACCCATATTTCGATGCATGCGTATGGATTTGTATTACTTAAGTCTGTTGATCAACACATGGAAATCACCTTCTAGACAACCAAACATACATATTTGTCTACCCTCTCTAGTCAAGCATGGCAGTTGAAAATCATATAAATGGAGGTGTTTATCGATGATAAAAATCATCCATCAATGGCTTTCCATCGCAAGGTTTTATTCTCAGAGGGTAATTGCTGTACATTGCCAAACATGGGTATGTTCAACCATGGAACCTCAATCTTTAGACTGTTTATCGAAAATCATCCAACTTTGCAGTTATAAAAAGGATTGGGAACCATCATCCCATGTTTAAGTTGGAAAGTAGACCACCAACAAGTCACATCACCAGATTTATTGCGTGTATTAGCAGCCCCCCAAAAGAAAAGTGAAAACCCAACAAACTAGTGACAAATCACTTTTCTATGTGGTTCAAGCCCCAAATACTCCAATTTGTGTTTCCCCAAGCAATGGACATCTTTGAACCATGTACAAGCCCCAGATGCAGGGTGGCTCCAAACACACCAGGTAATTACGTTTGGGGTATACCCTCTGGTTATTTAACATAGCTATGGAAAATCCCACATAAATGGAGGTTTAATGGGAAAGCTATGTTGAATTACCAGAGGCTAAATGTGCAGGGTAAAATGATCAATTTCCCTCCCTTGTTGCTATACCCATGGCAGGTTGGAGCACCCCGGCGATACCATCCCCGCATGGCTTCCGCCGCGGCGCCGCAATGCGGCCGCCCAAAGCGACGCACATGCGATTCTCCAAGAATTCCTGGTCGCTCCATATAGGGATACGGTTTAGAGCATGGGTATACCGAGGTTTACCCTCTGGTAAACATACAAAAAACTATCGAAAATCACCATGTTTAATGGGAAAATCAACTATTTCGATGGACCATGGCTTCAATAGCTGTGTTAATTTACCAGAGGGTAACTACCTTTAAGTTGGGGAATTCCATTGTTTGGGGTATCTATTTCTGAAAAATGTGGTATACCCCAGACAATGAATCATAAATGGATATGTCATGGACAATAAGAGGAATATTGGTGTGTCTGACAATGGAGTATGAAACCGTTTACGGCTTATATACTGGATGTGGTGGGATGCAATCAATGATGATTAAGAAGTGGATTAACAATGGTTTTCCGTGGTTCCATACTAGTTTAGACGGTTATGGGTTAAACACCCCTTCCCTGGTCACCCTGAAACAACTGGGAAATGGACGTTCATCTCCCCAAGTCTGGTATTTTACGTTTCGGCCCATCGCCAAATATGTAGAATGAAAGAATAGAGAGTACAAAGAGTATCAAATTGGCATGTTTTATATTGGTCTTATCGTCGGATCTGATGTTAACTGCTACAAGTACCCGGCTATGTATATTGCAAACAGATCGTAAATTATGGGGTTCTGCACCAGCTCTAACTAGTATGGTCTTCGTCATCCCATTTCAGTCGATTCTTGGCCAAACCGTTTGATCCTCCAAGTCGCCGTCAAACATTGGAAATTTCGGAGGCAAAATCGCCATTTTTTCATGGGTAAATTGGTGGTCTAATTCGGTGAGTAGGTGGACTAATCTGTATCTTTTACATCCCCTCCAGAAATCAAACATGGCAATTGAAAATCCCCTACACATGGAGGTTTAACTAGAAAATCGTCTAAACATTGGCGATTTTCCATGGGCATGTTTGATTCGCGGAGGTAGCTGCAAGGGGACCGTTGATAGTAAATCCATATTCGTCCTTGAGCCCGATGGACGAAAACTCGAGGGTTTCTTAGCATTTCTTTCAAGCCCTAGTGCTCCAAACACCTTGTGAGACTGTCAAGAAGGGGCTGATTGTTGGGCTTCAAACATCTCAGAAGCTATTTGGAGCACTAGGGAAGGTAAATTCAAATTCAGGATCTGTAAGCCATAAAACTGATAGCAATCCCCATCCCATGCGTTGGTAAGTGGCTTAAATGTTCACTGAACTACAGATGGGATGTAGTGATATATCATGAATCATGATATGAATTTATATCCATTAATCATGAAGTAATCTATAGATACATATATTACAATTTTATTTGATATTCTGTAATTATTCTGTACTGATATGATGATATTGGTATCATGGATGATCATCATCTCACTCAGATCCGCTTCCACGTTCCGCTCTCCGCTTCCCCGGGGACCGCCGCACCTTGGAGTAGAGCCCCGAGTTGAGCCGTTCCTCGGATGGCATGAAGATCGTCACACCACCTGCGGGGCCGCGGGGGACGATGCTGATCTTGGCCACCACGTCGTAGTCGTTCATCAAGGCGCCTGGGTGGGACGTTGCCTGGGAACCTATGGAGAATCCTTGAGGTTTTTGGGGGAAGACCTGGAGGAAAGGTGGGAAAATCCAGGTGAAATATGGTGAAATGTGAGATTTGGATGCGTAGAAAGGATCTTTATTTTGGATTTAGATGGGATTTAGACCCACCTGGGGAAATGTGCCAAACAAATCTGCAGAAGATTGGATTGTAGATGGATTCAGATGGATTTCTGTTGGAATTTGTGTACGTCATTTGTGAACATTTAGATAGTATTTCTAAGGATGTTTCCTTAGGATTTGCACGGGCCACTGGTGCAGAATTGGGACATGGGTAAGAGCAGATACATGTGAGATAGATACTGATTTGTATCTATATAAGTTTTTAAAACACCGTGTCAAGTATATATTATGTATATATATATATACATAATTCTACTCCTATCTGTTCCTTGCCTATGTTCCCATTTTGTGACTTAGACATGGAATATCTTTGGTATACAATGGAAATACCATACTTAAAAACCCTGGCTGATCAACTAGGTGGGCTCCCAAGAAATGCCGTTGTGCTCCTCAACTGGCACCACAATTAAACCAAATACTGTATATGTAATTATATAGTATATATTATATATAATATATTATGTTATAATATCTAAATTATATCCCAACTTCTATTGTTATCAATTTTCAGATTGATATGCACACATATATATATATATATATGTATTGTATATATCAATCCCAGCTACCATGTGTACTGTGTGCCATGTTCAAAACATGGCATATGCGGGATGGTGGTATTACCACCCCCCCGAATTGATGGGAAGTCATCTATGCACCCTGAAGTATGAATACCACAATTCCCAATGGTAAAACCCGACTTTGATCGTTGAAAACGTCCCTTTCCCTGACAAAAATGTTAACATGGCATCAAATGAGTATATTGAGGGCATCCCAGACGTCAAATCCCTATTGTGGCACATATATAAATAACATATCCCAGTAAATCCTAATGTGATCACCAGTGTATTCCGGGAATTCCAATCATGTTTGGTTCAACCATGTGAAAACTCCCTCTTGGCTGGTCAAATCGAATTTGTTCCCCACATCTTTAATCCACCTTTAGGCATTTCCATCTTGGCGCCGGCCCTTGACCCACCAACGACTGCTGCCAGGTGGCCCAGAATGGCGTGACCGGCCTCGTGGTAGGCCACCAACTTCTTCTTCTTTTCGCTCATCACGGCCTCATTTTGCCAACAAAATGTGCAAATCCCCAGAGGTTGTGAGTTGAGATATTCAGGTATAGTTGGTGAAAACAATAGGCTGCTTTTGATTTGAAGAAAAATGTGGGGATCACTAAGGGTTGTGAGTTGAGATAGCCTCGGGTCATCAAACACGGCAAGCTGGGAATTCCCGGATCAAGATGAATGTTTAAATGGGAAACTCATGGATGGTGGATTTTCCTGCAAACCATGTTTGATTACCGGAGGGTACTACTTGGGAGTACGCTTCCAAGAGCTTTTTTTTTTACGCAAGAATTCGTGCATAGGACCACCAAGGGCTGTGTGTGTTTGGGAACACATAAAGTGGGTCTACAAATATGGGCAAATGCCATCATGAACATATGCTTTGAATTGCACTCAGATGTTACCACAATTGGTAATTTGTGGTTCGTTTTTCTGGCTTAGTTCACCCTTCAAAACACTGGGATGTACTGGGATCCGATACACCCA
The DNA here is from genome assembly GCA_003297045.1 of Symbiodinium sp. clade C Y103. Classification (NCBI taxonomy): domain Eukaryota; class Dinophyceae; order Suessiales; family Symbiodiniaceae; genus Cladocopium; species Cladocopium sp. clade C. The sequence continues at coordinate 35,426 of BGPT01001766.1, read as the reverse complement.
AGTGATCCCAACCGCTAGCGAATTCTAAGAAGCGGACCTAACCTCTGGTAATTTAACATAGCTATTGAAAATGGCTATTTATAGTTGATTTTCCCAATAAAAATGGTGATTTTCCAAAGCTAACTGTTAGTTTACCAGAGGGTAACCATGCAAACCCAGCACAAACATCATCTTTCTGCGCCATCGGCGAACTGGCTGTACCTCAGTTTCACCCTGGCCTTCCGCCGGAGTTTCATCTGTACAGGGAGCGGACCGCGCAGAAACTGAAACAGGGCCTGGCGGAAGATCGTGTAATCCAGCAAACAAGCTGTGCACTGCTTCAACTGCCTTGGGTGTGCTGATTACCTACCATTTAAAAATGGACTAATTATACAGCTTATTTATGGTGATTTTGGGGATAGTTTATTATTTGGGTTTACCGTTTACCACATTATCCATTTTAGATTCTCCATTTCTGGTGGATTTTCCATTGGGAAAATAAAACATCACCGACTCAACAAAGCCCAGCTGCATGGGCTGGGGGTGTCCTAGTACCAATCCCCGCAAACTTCAAGTTTGCCGAGAGCAAGGGCGGCTCAGCCAGAGTCCAAGATTGCGTTCGGCAGTTCCAGCTCTGCCACGTGCCCTGGTTGACATCATAGAGCCACAAGCGACATGCGTCCGCTGGCTCAACACCCAATGGCTGGAAACGGTTCACGTAGACCTGTGCTGCCCATTTCGTCCCACCGCCCATTCGCAACAGATAGCTCGCAGAAGGGTCTGTCCAAGTGACACAAAACATCGCGTCGCACCAGAGCGCCTGCAGGGCGGAGCTTTTCAAGTCAGCCCGGTACTGGTCCGTCACAATTATGGTCCGGAAGAGTCACAACTGGTTTAGAACCCAATTTAAGTGATATATAACCTTACAGGAGTCATAATCATCCCATTTATAGCCGTTTAAGGCAATAACTGAAGGGGACTATAAGCCTGTGATGATCCATTTAGATCCATTTAGCAGATTTTAGCAGGGTGTTTCAGTCCGAAACCATCAACGAGCACACTTCCTTGATTGTTGGGCTTGCTACCCTTGTTGTGTGCAAGAACATCTCAGCCCCAACAAATCGCTCAATCGACCAGTAGGAATGGAGCTTATCATCTGAAGTATACAGTGGCTTATAACTATAATTCTCTTACTGGTGCTTAGTAGGGAATGGGGGAATGGGCTGATTATTAGTGGTTACTATAGGTCATTCCCCCATTCCCTACTAAGCACCAGTAAGTTATAACACCATCTACCATGAACCCCGCTTAATGTGGTAAACCCAATGCCAAAAAAACCATCCCCAGGTCATCACCATAAACCATCCCTAAATGGTAGGTTTATTGTGAGGTTTCCCACAAAAAAACTTAGGTATTCTCCCAGTTAGCCTAAGATAGCCTAAGTGCCCGAGAACTGCATACGTATCAATCAGGCCTGAAAGACGTTCCGGCGAAACAGCGACAGAACGTGCCAGTTCCTTCTTGATGGCATGCTCTGATGTAGCTGCTGGGCAGCAGCACGCAAGTGCGGATCACACCTCAAGGAATCTCTCTCAAGCCCATCGCCAAAGATGTGCTAAAGGGGCAAGGCCCTTAAAAGAATTGAACAGATTAAATTGACCACTATACTTTTTGGAAGGATTTTAGCTTCAATTTTTTTTGGGGGTTGCTAATATATGAGGTAAGTTCTTCCTAATCATACAATGAAAAGAACGCAAACATGATACGAATATACAAATTTAAAAGTAGATACATCATATTCGATTTGTCGTATCCAAACAAACATCTAAAATACGGTTCCTGGCAAAAAACAACACATCTATACAGGAAAACCCCGCTTTGGGGCCACAAAGTGTTCCCTTAGGTTTTTCCCAAGAGAGCCAAAATTGAACCTCAGGCACAGGCTCTCAAGTACATCATCTGGCACATCCACTCGTCCTTGAGGTCTTGCTGAAAAACCACGATGTCCCGCGAAGGACCAGTGGAGGCACTGACCGAAGGGCGCAAAGCGGGCCATAGCATCATCAAAGACAGTGTCCACACCCTCTGCTCCACCTCCATCTGAGAACCATCAGGCAAACCCGATGATATATGGGATATGGGATTCAAATGGATATAAGGTAAACCATATCTTAACATGAGATTACTATTAATCCATATTCGTCCATATTAATCCATATTAATTCATATTAATCCATAGTAGCTGGTACCCAGTAAATGGGACACATTATTAAGCGGACAATAGGGCTTAGTATGGATGAACAATAAAACCCCAGATAGTCATCAACGAAGAGGCAGTGTTCCCTGTAGAAAGAGGAGAACCAGCATTCAGAGCTCAATAATTGAATTTCAGCAAACCTCGGGCTTACTAAGGGATGCAGTTCTACTTCATAAGTGGGTCCATAGCTAAAATTATGCTGTTTATATCATTTTCTATCCAGTCTTATGGGGGTTATATTATGGTTGTGTAGTTGTGCCCACTATCAGCCCTGCAATGGAAAACATCTCTTCCATCCCTGTCTCGACACGGACCTGAAAACAAGGTGAGGCAATCGTGACACGGTGGCCCGTTGCACATCTGCAGCACAGTCTCAAGATTTGGAGATAGCGAGCCGTGTGACGCCATCGCGATGGGAGCGTTGGTTTCTACAGCCATCATGTGTTTCTTGGATATCCCTAGAAACCCATTCAACATCATCTAAACCATAATATATACATATACAGATATACATACATAGATATACTCGAGAACAAGAAATGAAGATAATTCATAAAGTAAAACTATTTTTTTTTTTTTAACACAACTTCTCTATTTTTTTGGTGCCCCACCCGCACACGGGCTGAATCCTGGAAACTGCTGCGGCATCGATGTTCAGAGATTTTGAGCTATAGTAAGTTATGAGTAACTATGTTTGTTGGTGTATGAATCATATGAAATCTGTTAAACCATTCAACAGTATCTAGGACCATATTAAATCTATGTTGAACCATTCAACAGTATCTATCACCATATCAAATATATGTTCAATATCATCCGGATATATCATGAGATATCTACGATGTTCTACAGATTCTATGATAAACATTCATAAACCCGAAGATATTATGGTCATGAAGCAACTGAAAGCTATCCTGGTGGCACCCCCTGCTTGGTCCAACGACTTGCCTCCTCTGCCTTCAAACTGCTCCGAGATGTTACCAGATTTTATGGCAACCACCGGAGGATTTAAAGGAATTTATAGTTTCATGGGATTTCATGGAATTGATAGGGAATTATAGGTAATTTATGTTTGCTAACTAACTTGCTTTTTAAGTAGTATAACCAAGGGTTTATGGGAAGTATTACTAGAGTTGATGGGTTTAATCAATATTTATAAAGCAACAAACATAACTGGGGTGCTCACCGTGTGCTACAAGTAAATATCTGTTTGTCAATTTCTGTGTTCATCTTCTTGGGTGTCATGTTTTGTCTGCACCAGCAAAATGGGCCCAAGTTTGCCGTACGCTAGCCTATGATTTGAGGTTGGGAAACTCCCATTCTTATTGGGCAGACCCTCCAGTGTCATCAAACATGCTTTGCTGGAAAATCCAACATTTTGTTCGATGATTTTCCCATTGAAAAATGCCCAAATTCTATCGGATTTCCCAGCGGCCCCGCCATAGGCCAAGCCACATCCTTCTTCTCCAGTCCGATGGCAATTCTCTCCTGCTTTCATAGGGAATCACCCCACCAGGTGGTCCGTTAACAAGCTGTCAATGAGTGTGTCTGAAAATAGGGTACACCCCCCATTAAAAGCCATTTTAGAGGGATAATGATCATTCACCATTAGGTTTAGGGGTACACTTTTTTTCAGACAAACCCCTATTATATGTATACATATATGCGAATACAACCTACAAGGGTGGGGCCCCTTAGATAGCTAAGCTGGTTTGTAACTAGCTTACCTAACTAGGGTTTATGATAGATCTACCTATACTAAATGGGATTTATAAACCATCTTCTCAGTGTGGGGTGGCACCATCTGCTGGGAATAGATTGGAATATAACCTACCAATGATGGCTATGGGGAGAAATGACATGACTAAAGCTGACCCTCCCGGGAATGTGTGGGTTTATCATCTAGGTACATTATATAAGTGCGAAATCTTGATCACCAAGAACCACTATAAAATAAGGGTTTACATTCCCCAACTATTTATTTTTTTGGGGATTGGTTCAATACTGGGGGTATCACAACCCATAATTCAGCTTGCCACGATGGATGACACCGGAGGGTAACCATAATTCACCAATCAGAAACCAACACACGGAAGGTTCCATGAGTTGGTCCTTTTTTGGTGTACGCCCTGCGCATTCTCTACCCATCATTCCATTAAATCCCTTGAAATATCCCAGAACATAAGCCATGATTCGAAGTCAAGATCTTTCTATCCCATCCCATCCACTTCCCATGAAGATATCCCAGACAATGAAATCCCACAAAATCCCATCAAATTTTCTATCCCAATTCCCCATCAAATATGCCATGAAAATATTCCGTTGATTTCCGCCATAAATCACCATAAACTATCCCATCCATCTTCCCATCCCATCCTCATCCATTGCTCCATTTAGATCTATTCCAATCATAAGATATACATCTATTCCAATCTAGTCCCATCTATTCCCATCTATTTCATTCTATTTCATTCTATTTCTATTTATTCCAATCCTCCCATCATTCCATTGATTTCCCCCCATAAATCACCATAAACTATCCCATCCATCTTCCAATCCCATCTCTTCCCATCCCCCATAACATCTCCCATTATGATCCCATAAAGTCCATGAAATCCCACGAAATCCCATCCATCTTCCCATCCCCGTCGCTCCAGCGCGTTGGCGATGTCGTCCGCGTCGATCTCCGCCTTGTTCTGCCGGGCCGCCACGATGGCGCCCTCGTTCAGCAGATTCGCCAGGTCGGCGCCCGACATGCCTCGGACGAGGAACGGCGGGAAACAACGGGGAAAGGTGGCGAAACTTCGGGGAAATGCTGGGAAAATGCTGGGAAAATGATGAGAAGATGTGAAAATGCTGGGAAAATGATGGGAAAGTGTGAAAATGATGGCAAAAACCGTGCAAAAATGTGGAAATTATGAGGAAAACGTGGAAAATTATGGGAAAGTGGGAAAATGATGGGAGAAGCAGGGATACATGTCATTGTTTTTTGTTGGGTGTCTAACTAAAATTGTGTTGGTGGACAAGAATTACTGCAGTCGGATGGGTGAATGTAAGCCAACAAACATAACCGGGGTCCTGGTTTACGATTTCTTTTCCTTTGACAATTTGGGAGTTGGAAGAATTTCCAGGAGGTTTCAGGTGGGGGAAGGGGAAATTGGAAAATCTTGTTTGCATTTCTGATGAAAAATATTTTGCTTAAGTGCTAGAGAGGGAGGAAATCATTATCATGGTAGGTTCTGTTCCCATTTTTAGATGAATCAGTTTCCGTGTGGTTTATCCCTTGACAAATGGGGACCGCCTCAAAAACTAACAATCCTGAAAACAAAACCAAGTGGATGTTTGGTCAGTTTGTCAGTGTGTACCCATTTACCCTGTTGGGGCGGTATAGTTGGTGTAGTTAGAGGCAAATAAAGCAACTTGCTATAAATCACAAACATCCAGAAACAAGCATAAATACCATTAAAGTACAAGTGAAGTATCTTTTCAAGTTTGGAACAAGAAATAGACCAACCATTGTTGGTGCAACTCCCACATATATAGTGAGTGGTTTGAACTACCAGTAGTACCGCACAAGGCGGTGGCGGAAGTTTCAGGAATAGCACACTATAGGAGAGGTGAGTTGTTGTGAGTCATGGATGGCAGAGCAGATCCACTGATGGAGCAAAAGGTGGTTGGAGCGTCGGCCTATCTATCTGTCTATCTATCTGGCTGCCTACCTAACTGACTAACTGACTAACTGATTGACGGACTGACTAACTAACTAACAACCTAACTAACAAACTAACTAACTGACTCACTGACTAACTGACTAAGTAACTAAGTCACTAACTAACTAACTAGCTGACTAACTGACTCACTGACTAACTGACTCACTGACTCACTGACTCACTGACTAACTGACTAACTGACTAACTGATTAACTGACTCACTGACTTACTGACTCACTGACTAACTGACTAACTGACGAACTGACTAACTGACTAACTNACCCTCCGGAGCCACAAAACAGTGGAAAAACACAGTGTTTCGCGACTTTCCTACCTTTTCGCGCACCTGCATCTCTTCTCTTCTGACTTTCTCATCTCTTATCTTCTCTCTTCTGACTTTCNTTTCTCATCTCTGATCTTCTCACTTCTGACTTTTCTCACCTCTGCTTTTCAACTGTCCATATTGTCGGAAGTTTCACTTCTAAACTTCCTTCGACTATACATATAATATATGTATACAATCTATGGCTTGTCTGAAAATGGGGTACACCCCCCAAATGGCAATGTTTAACCATTTCAATAGGGCAGGAAAATGATAATTAACCAATGGATCTCAGGGTACCTGATTTTCACGCAAAGCCATTACCCTCTGGTAATCAAACATGGCAACGGAAAATCGCCCTTTCATCATCATTAATCAATGTCTATATATAATATTAGATATATAATTATATATATATAAACTTATATAAACATGATAATGTTCCCAGCTCCAAACCTCCATTGATAGGTGATTTTCCATTGCCACGATTGATCCCCGGAGGATTTTTTGCACATCCCATGAGCTCCTGTAGGACCACCCAGCGGCCCGCGCCTGGAGTCTGTCGCGCAATGGCGGCCAAGTCCACCCCTGGAGCCAAGTTCTTGTCCTTGCGGCTGAGATGGCGCCAGATCCCCTGCTAAGTTCGCTTAACTTTTAGTGATTTATGTGGGTTTAACCCCATCAAAACCCCCAAAAACACAACAAAGATCGAGTTAAGTGTGTAGCGATCTAATCCAGGTATCACCATGTCTAAGTCTGGGAATGAAATAGGACTGGCCAGACACCTCAGTGGTGCATATCTATGATATCTATCATCCCATGCCATTCCTTGCCTGCCACCGCTCCTTGGCGTGAACCTTCAGAATCTCTGTTCGGCCCTGCACATCTGGTGGATCCACCTGGAAAGGCCATGGAGATTCCACCGGCGTTGGACTTGGACCAAAAACGTGAGGATTTTCTTCGAAATCTTCAGTTTCTGTGAAACATGGTGCTTGTTTGTTTTCGGACAGCTTGGAGTTGCCGATTTTTAGAGCCCCTTCCCAAAAAGTATAACCTGTAAAGTGGCCAAATGGTGGATTCTACACTAGAGGAATAAAGAAAACACCGGCAGCAACTCCAAGTTTGGTCACAAATGTTCATTCATATTGGGGAAAAAAATCGCTAGATGTTGTGTTGGCAAAACTCTTCTTTGATTTGGTTGCGCACAATCTCTTGCCTTTGAAGCAACGTTGAATGTACAACTTCCCTCATGCCTCATGCGCTTTTGTATGATATACCTCAATACAACGTCATTTCATTGGGAAAGTCACCCTCATGAAAACTCCATGAGTCCATAAGTCCCGTAAACCCTGTTATAAGGAAAAATACATTGAATTCACTTCAGACCCCCATTTCAGACCCCTTAGAATCCATCAAAATCCCATAACATCTCCAAGAACCGGGAACCAAAATATCCCCAACGCCAGCAACATCTATCAAAATCTTCCCATTCACATCCCATGATATCCCTATTCATAGTATGTCTATTATTAGTATATATCATAATTATTATTATTATGATGTTATTGTTATTGTTATTATTATTACTATTGCTATGATGATTATTCATACTATATTATATATATAAAGATGGATCAAGGGTTGGTATGTTCCATTTCCCCCCCCAGATTTTCTCCCGATGCCGCACCTGGATCTGTCGATCAAAGCGTCCCGGACGCACCAGGGCCTGGTCTAAGATGTCGGCGCGGTTCGTGGCGGCGATGACCACCACGCCCTCGACGCGGTAAGGGGGTGGTGCCGCAGTTCATTAGCAAATGTGCAACTAGTTCTATGGGAGATATGTGGAGATATATCGAACATCATAAGACTATAGTTCACCCATAAAACATCATAAGCCTATCAATAAATGGATCTGTCTGAAAACAGGATACCCCTAGATCTATGGGCGAACCATCATTTTCCCCATTCTATGGGTCATTTTATGGGTATATTCCCCCCATTTTCAGACAGACCCAAATATCAATGTTACGTTTATCAATAACTGAAACATCCAAACGGGTGAACATCACCTTGAAGCTGACGACACATCCGATGGATCTCATCCGAAAGTGGCTGGTTTTAACCATCGCCCTAGAGGTTGTCGTAGAGGAACTCACTTCGAATCGAGTTCGGAGATAGATGTGAATTCACGAAATCAGTTACTCATGGTTGATCTACGCAACATGTTTCTATTGGGATATGTGTGAAAAATAGTTGGATATAGTTAGATGGCGATTTTGTGGTTGTTCTGTATATGCATGTTTTTTCTATGAGTTGAATGTCACTGTACCATGGTTGTTTTGTAGATTTATCGGCTATATCTGTGTATATTGGGATGTGTTTGATGAGAAAGTGACCAATAAATACGAAGCATTACCCCACTGGGCTTGAACATTGGATCCTTGTCACCAAGAATATTGGGGTTATATCCATGATGGTACCCACAGAAATCCCACTCCAACTGCACCTTTAAGTATATTCTGTGGAGGATTCCTGTGACAATTGATTGGGCCTATATACACTGATAACATTGTCTAAATCATCATAGCCCTAATATGTTTATGCGGTTGGGTTGTTATTGGTATTGAATGAGAAAGCATATGTTTATGCGAGTACTGAGTTATCTTTGTTGGTCTGAAATACTGAGTCAGTCCCCATATTTCGTGTGGTTTACCCCATACTCCTACAGTTTTTCACCACTCCCCCACCACCGGTAGATACGAAAAAAGCCGCGCCTTGTTGCCTTCGAAGCCATCCATCTCGGTGAGCAGCTGATTGACGGTCTGCTCACGCTCATCGTTACCTGGACGCGAAAACTAGCGCGGATATAGCTGGGACATGATGGTCTTTAAATGGTGGTTTCTAAACAGTGGATAACATGGTTTAACCATCAACAAATGGGGATTGAATGGGATGTGATGGGATTTCATGGGATTGACCCTATGGTTACTTAACATAGCTATGGAAAACCACCATTCTATAGTGGGCAAATCGTTAGTTTTATCATCTGTAAATGGGTCAATTTGGCTATGTTAAATCACCAGAGGGTAATAAATGGCCCAATTGGGGTAAGCCCCAAGAAACGCATTCATTGTTTGCTGGATGAATTAGGCCCAAAACTTAATTAGCATATTACATATGCGACAACGTTTATATCAATGCAGAAACTAGTTCACTACAAGGGTTGGCAACACAAAACATCACCAAATAGTAAAATAACAAGCGGTATATGCTATCATAATTGAGGCTTGAAAAAATACACGACTATTTCAACAATTTCAGCATTAGTTCTGGGAAAAGCATGGCCATTTCAAATAAAGACGAGGTATGATCTTGGTGAGTTAGGACCAGGGTCATCATTCAAGATTAGCTTTGGGGCCCCACATGCACTCTGCCCACATGACACGAAAAGTCACTCCAAGTGTACTTGATGGTTTATATTGTATATAATATATATATATATATTATACCAAAATAACTGGGTATTCAAAAACCATACAAGCCGGTGCCTCTTAGTTCTAAGCTGGTTTATAACTCGCATTAAGTAGTTCGATATACCATCATAAACCCAAAAAAAAAGGTTTTAAACTTTAAACCAACTTAGCTAACAAACTAGGGCACCACCTTGTGATATCTAAGCCTTTGCAAAATATTGGCTAATTACGCTATACCACACACACCATTCTAAAAGCATTGGGGCTACCATTCTAACTGGCTAAAGCCATTGGGTATTCCCCACATTCTTCGTGCCTTGTCCGAAGCCAGCGCTACGTTGACGACCCACCGCATCAATCTCATCGATGAAGATGATGCAAGGAGCGTTCCTGGGAAACGGGAAACCGCAGGAAGAACTGTGCTGTGCCGTGGTACACCTGGTACATATACCCTGCAGTAAACTAACATAGCTATGGAAAATCACCAGTTTTAATAGGTAAATCATCTTTAAGTGGCTATTCTTCCATAGCTATGTTAGTTTACCAAAGGGTATCTCTACTTGGTGGCGACTTACCCAGTTAGCAATATGGTTCCACCCAGGAATTATATGTATAATAAATAACAACCACAAATGAAGTAGATGAAGTAGGGTACCTCGTGCCCTGGTAGACATCAACCCCCTCCAAATATGGAATTACAGGTATTAATCCATCAACATATTAGACTTATTTAGATGGATCTATCAACCAACAAAACAAAACAAAGGGGGGCCCACTTTGTAGCCTTTCAGTTTCCTTTCAGACAAGCGTTGACTGATTTTACCAGTCATGATTTTGAGGTTGGTTACCTATCTGACAGGTGACTGGAAGATGAAAAAAGACAAGGGCTCATTCCAAAAACTCCGACAACAAAAAACCTACTGGGTGATTCATCCCACTTGGTACATGCGTTAGTTCACCCCAGTTGCAAGTGGATTGACCATATTTATCCTACTGAATTAACTGGGGGTTACACCCACTTACTAAATGTGATGAGCCACCAACTACCTACCGTCTTACAATGGAATACGTGCCACGGTAGTAAATGGATTACAAGTGGGAATGAACCTTGCTTGCTTAGCCACTTACTACCTTGGGCTTGGTGAAGGGGTTGAACAAATATGGAGATTCCAACCCACAATCGGAATATGAGGGATTTACTCCAATAACTATGATTTATGGGAGATATAGCTGTATAGTATACGATAGTTCATGGGGCTTCCAAACCAACTTGTAACTGGGGGGGGCACTTCCTTCTACATGGTTTACTGGAGGGTACACTCCATTCAAACTCCAGTTCTTGATGGTTAAATCACCATTAAACCACCATTAAACTTTAACCTGGTGATTTTCCATAGTTACGTTAAGTTTGTAGGGTAGATCCCATTCAATTCCACGAAATCTCTAGTTGTTGATGGTTAAACCACCACTAAATCCATTTAGATCCCATTTAACCACCACAGTTTCTGTGGAAATTCACCAATTTTCACTTCACCAAGGCACTTCTTGGCCTGTTCAAAGAGGTCGCGCACGCGCGACGCGCCGATGCCCGCGAAGATCTCCACGAATTCGGAGGCCGAGATGCTGAAGAAAGGGACTCCGGCCTCCGAAAAGGTCGGAGAACTCGGCTTTATATGAGACAAATAGATCATAGTAATAGTGGAATAGTCCTATATACATATATATATATGTATACATGTCTCATATAAATGTCATACTACTAGTGGAATACATATAATATGTATATATATATATTCATCCTAGAATATTATATATATACGTACATATGTCATACTATAGTGTATCTGAAACTCTATATATATATATAAATATATATATGTATAGACAACAAATATATATATATATATGTCATCATTGTTGGCACACTAATAGTGAAATACTCAATATGTATAAACTAACTAGACAGAATTAGACAATACAGCAGTATCCTGATAAGATATACAGCAGTATCCTAATGTTTACAGTACACATGGTAGAAATGCGCAATATGGTTGTCACACCTAAAATAACTGGGATTTATAAATGTCCATCCCGAACAGTATAAAACATCCATGGCTTTAATCCATTCCCATAGTGTTGTCCTAACTATTGCCATGATGAAATAACTAGACCCTCATAGGTTGGGATATAACCCACAGAATTATGGCCATACATATATAATTATGTATATATCATGATAGATATAATATAAATATATATATATATATATAATTATAGATTTATATATATATATATAGCTATGTATATATATATATATCATGAGCAACCCTGTGGATTCAACCAGCCTCCAAAACACTAACCTCCCCCCTATTAGTAATGGAGGGTCACCTTTCTGAGGGCAAAAATTCCAATCTTATCCCAGTATGATATGGGATTGCATATTCATATCAATATGTATACAATATATCAAATATATGATATCTCCAACTTTGCTGGTTAAACCAACTTTGCTGGTTAAATCATTTTTGTGGCTAGTTGAATCCCTTATATTCCCATTCTATATATACATATATTCCCATTGTGGTTGGTTTCAATCCCCATACCCTCTGGTAATTTAAAATAACTAACATAACTATTGAAAAAAATCCATAGAAATTGTTAATCTTCCCAGTAAAAATAGTGATTTTCCATAGCTAACTGTTAGTTTAGCAGAAGGTATTTGTTGGTTACCCTCTGGTAAACGTTTACAAAAAACTATGGAAAATCACCATCATGGCAAAATCAACGAACTTTCTATGGCCATGGCTTCAATAGCACACTGTTAGGCAATACCAGAGGGTATGAGCCAGTTCCTCACCACTTCACTAATTCCACCAGGCTGGTTTTTTGTTGGTTTAGCCACCCGAAGACTAACATAACTATGGAAAAACCATCATTTTTGATGGGAAAATCAACTATTTCTATGGCCATGGCTTCAATAGCAAACTGTTAGTTTACCAGAGGTGATAGTATCATTAACTATAAATAACTATCATATACCCTCTGGTAAATTAACATAGACCCTGGCAGTCATCGGAATTGGAAGATTAGTTTCCTCTAAAAATAGCTATTCTCAGGGTCTATGTTAATATAGCAGAGGGTAACTATTGAAAATGGCCATAGAAATAGTGGATTTTCCCATGAAAAATGGTGATTTTCCCTATTCTGAACAACAACAAAAGAAAATCCGGTGGTTGTCCCTCGGTCGTCTCCAGGCACCTCGCCAGCCACGGCCTTCGCCAAGAGGGTCTTTCCAGTACCTGGAGGGCCCACCAACCTTGGTAGCAAGGGAAAACATGGCGAGTTCACCCTCAAAATGCGGGCGAAACGTGGGGAAACATGGGAAACACTTGGGAAAAATGAAGGAACATGATGATTTCACCAACAAAAACTGGGACTTAAGAAACCAAAATGATGATTGAAGCAAGAATGACTCTGCCACTACAGAAATTGTGGTTGAGCAACTAAGCTGGTGAAGCTGAGGCCGGCGTTTAAATCAACAACCCAAATGCTGATATAACACACATGTTGGATGCAAAAGCAACAAAAAGAGTGGAAAAGGCAACATATTTTCTTGAAGGCAACCATCGAAAATGGCCTTGAATCCAATTTTACCAACAAGAATCGGGGCTTTAACAAGTTGAGCAATCAACCTAGTGATTTTGCCAGAAAAGAATTGGAGTCCATTTTTGCTAATCGAGAATGGACATGTTTGGAGGTTTCCCAAAACAGGGTGGTAATGACGCTAAACCGATGGGTTTCAATGCTAAAATGGACAAATCCAAAGGAGAATTGGAGGGTTTCCCGATTTTAGTAAATCCCCTTTCAAGAATGGGGAAGGCAAAACATCGGCGTACAATTTGCATCATGCGTGCAACCTCTGCAACAACCTGATAATGGTTGAGGAAACTAGTTCCAACTAGTTCCAACACCCTTGAATGAGGCCTTCCTCTATCATGAGATACAATACGATGGGCTTACTACTTGCGAATACAGGATGAAAATTACCCTACATGTAGGAACCCAGAAGTGGAGATGCAAAGTATTTTGAATATATATTCGGACTGGACATGAAGGATGTCCATTGTTGTTTGAAGGACAGGAAGTGATGTTTGGGTCAAGATTTAAGTCCATTCGACCCCCTGATTTCGATGAAATTGTAATGTTGACGTGCGAGGTGAGGCACCCAAAACGATAGCTAAGTTTCCGGACGTAGCTTGGTTCACTAGGGTAGTCTATGGAGGACAGTCAACTGCTAATCAAACATGGACCCATAACCTGGAACTTAAATCGTTGGTTTCTATTCATGTTAAGGAACTGTTCCGTAAAGATTAAAATGTTGAAGAATCTCACAAAAACAGAGACCAAGATTTAAGTATGTTGAGGAATTATTTCCTAAAGATTTACAGATATTCCCACAAACACCAAAAAACATGGATAATCGACACAAAAAATCTTGATTTAAGCTCTCTCACAAAGAAAAACAACTTGACGAACAAGATCCCCCCGGATCTCCCAGTTGCAACCCAGTCACAGCGCTCCCTTTGGAATCTTCGCACCTAGCTCGGAGTACCTGCGCGCAAGTGAAGCACAGCGTGCTGAAGTGTTGGTCTATAAATTCCCAAATATAGAGATTGTAATAAGATTTATGACCCATTTTCATAGGGATTTTAGTAAATGGTCAAATGGTTGTTTTCTATCAATTCCCAAATGGATTTGTTCAAACCTTGGTGATTTAACTGACTGATGAGCGCCGTTGCTTAGAGTAATTTCCAGAAAACATCAGTGGCCACCTTTGCGAACTGAACCTTTCTGGTGAGGTTGTTGTGAGGAGTGGTTCACCAAGCCTTCATTGTTTCTTTTACTTCCATGGCCCATGGAAATTAAAAAAACGGAGGAAGTCACCCAATCCTACAAGACTTGTGATGTTGCAAGAAACTTTAGAGTGATCATATTATGCGAGGAGGTTCCCCCCCAGTCAGAAGTATGTTGCTTTATAATTCCCTTTATACAAGTACATATATATAGACATAGATATATCTACCACAAACCATAGTCAATTCACCCAGGCCAACTGTTCAACCAATTTAGCTAACCATGGTATATCCATGTATATCCCACTCCCCATCAATGATCCATTAATCACCCATAAATCCCCATATCAAATTTCACATTCATGAAATCCCCAGTCAATGACCAACTTGGCGAACCTTTTTGGACCAACAAAAACACGGATGCCCGGATTCCGACACAGACCTGGAGGTGTTCTTCAAGAAGTCCACCACCTGGCACTGAGAAAGCTGAGAAATGGGGATGGGCCAAAATTTAATGGTTTAGGGGACCACACATGTTAGTCTATTTTTAGTATTAACCATCCATTTTTAGGGGGTACCCCATACCCAAATGTATGGAGTTCCAACGGTTGTAATGGATAGGATGAAGGTACAATGGGATGATCTATGTAACAAAATCAAAGAAGTTCCAAGGAGGACAAGGTGGTGCTCGCGTCAGTTAAGTTTCTCGGTTTATAAACCCGGTGGTTAACCCAGTAGTTAACCTAGTTAGTTTCAAACGAAATTAGCTGACGATGGAGCACACCCTTGCAGTCGCCGGATAAACATGTCCCAGTTCAAATGGGGTATAACCCAGTTAGGACCTATTCACTAGCTTCAGGGACCATCCCAGCACTTCAATCTGCTTCAAACCATCTGGGCCTTCGAAGTACTAAACACCACTTAGAAAGTGGCTCATCATGATCCATCCATGTACATATATAATGTGTATATATAATTATATAATAATAATAATAACAATAATAATAATAGTAATGATAATAACAATAATAGTAATAGTAATAATAACAATAATAATAAAACTATAATAATATAATAATAATAATTATTATTAATAATAATAATAATTTTAATAAAAATAATAATAAAAATAAAAATAATAATAGTAATAATAGTAATAAATAAGAATAATAATAACAAATAGTAATAATAGTAATAATAATAATACTACTAATAATAATAATAATAATAAATAATAATAGTAATAATAATAATAATAGTAATAATAATAATAGAAATAATAATAATAGTTAACAATAATAATAATAACAATAATAATAATAATAATAGTAATAATATAATATATATACATTAATTTGTTACAGTTTAATTACCAAATATCTATTCATCATGACATATGTCTTGATTTACATTGCCAATTCTTATGACCCATATATAGACCACGCAAACAGGGGTTGGTAAATGTCCTAATTGTCCACGTCTCTCAACAAATGCTTTTCAAAGTGATGTTCAAAATCCCCAAAACAGGACATTCTACCAACCCCTGCAATATAACCTCATCAAAATGAAGTTGTACGTATACGTATGTATGTGTGTGTGTCTATATATATATATATATTCATACAATATACACTATTGTCAATGATCATAACCCATATGGACCTGGAGATATTCCTTACGTACCTGCCCTTTTTGGGGGTTTCCCAAAATAAAGGCACCCCAAACCCATGGGTTTCAATACTAAAATGGTCATCCATGACTCTAATGACTTGGATGATACCCCTATTCAGAAATTCATGGTTAGAACATGTTAGAACCTTATAACATCATTTTCACATAAATAGTCCCATATTCTACGGAGGTGTCCATATCTAATCACATTTTATCCATATTGAACCATAAATCATCTATATATTGGGATACCCCTAAATCCTTGAATTGGGATACCCCTAAATCATCTCTCTATTCATATTGAATAATTTCGGATAATTTTGGGAGGTTGCCCCTGAAAAATGATGAACCAAAGAGCCATGATGACTTGGGGATCCCCCAATTTGTTTTTACCGCCTCCATCAGCTCCGTCTTGGCGCCGTCGCAGCCGGCCACGTCCGCGAACTTGGTCTTGGTGTCACCGTCTTTGATGATGCGCGCCTGGTCTCCGGGGAAGCGGAGCTTCCGGGGTGGAAAAATGTGGGGAAAATGATGGAAAACCTGGCAGTTGAAGCTCGAAATACCAGCGATTTTTGATGGTTATTATAATTGGGGTTATAACTAACCATAGATAACCATAAATGGGGTGACTTGATTAGTGACATCCATAGGTGGTATTTGAAGCCAGAACTGTGGAGGCCACCTTGGACTTGCCCAGCTCGAAAGGGTTTCCGCCGGGTCCACCAGGTCCAGCGGGGCCGAAAGGCCTGAGGAACATGTCAGGTAAACTCATCACTTCATAGGGGAAAAATGGTACAATATCAGTGAAACATCAGTAAAATATCAGGGATCTGATTTTGTTATATCTTGATCTCTTATAGGTAAACTCAGATCACGTCTGATACTTTGCATGAGAGTTTTTACTGCGTCAAGATAGTAGGGTGTGTCTGAACATCGTGTATACCTCCAATGTACTTAATTAACAGCGATAATGTTGAGGTGAGGAACTGCGGTTTTCCAGTGTTTCCCTACCATTTTCTGTTTGGCGGCTGCATCCCCCAGTAACAACCCTGTTAGTTGGTTGTACCCCCAGGTTTGTTGGAGATTTAAGTCACGCCAGCTCGATAGTACCAAAGATCCACTGACCAAGATTTTTTCAAGGTTACTGCAAACATCTGCAAACCATGTCAAGGTGACTCCCCGTGTCTATTCTAAATCACATTAAATCGGAAATCCTTGAAAAACAATTGTCAAGTATATCAGTATTCCTGGGACTGGCTAAAAGTATTGGTAATATCACCCCCTCTAACTTCTATACAGCCGCATATAATCGCATGCACTCTCATTCTATCCCATATAATTATCATCCCATCCTATCCCTCTAAAACCTCATCTCTTGCCATTTATATCACTATTCTTGCTGATTCAATCACCATTTTGTCCTGGTGTTCTCACCATGTTCCCAATGTTTTCCCCATGTTTAACCACGTTTCCCCAACATTTCCCTGGGTTTTTCCCACATTTTTCCCACCTTTCACCCATTCCGCAGGCGCCCCGCAACGCGGCACCACCGGGCACCCCGTGCCAAGGCACAGGCCGCCGAAGAGCAGCAGCAGCCCAGCGATGAGCCACGCGATGGGCCCGGCGAAGCGCGCCAGGAAGTCGAAGGGCGAAGCGCTGGAGCCGGGCGACGACATGACGACGTCCACCTGGGGAGGTGGCTACAGTAGGGGGGAAGGGTTGTTGGATGAAGAAATGTGGATGATACTTTGAATGGTGAGTTTTGAACGGTGATTTTAGGGATGAGTTCATGGAAATGTTGATGGGATTTCATGGAATTGATAGGGGATTTAGAGGTGATTTATGTTAGCTAAGTTGGTTGATGGCTGCGACTCTGACGGAATTGTCCTTTCAATAATCTATATTTTTCTGAAGCATTTTTGTTACTGCAACTTTGTTAGCAAATAAAGCTGTGACTTTCCAAAAACATACAGGGGTGGAGGGCAACCCATCAGTGGGACTATCATAGGTTTGGGGATTTTTTGGGCATTCCCATAGGATACAATGGGATATACCGTAACCATCAACAATGGGGTTGGGGGCTAGATGGGGATGAGGTAATGGGGATGGTACCATGAAGTACCATGAAGTACTCTGAGTATTCCCGAAATGATGACCTGACTGGGTACCCTTTCATGGCGCCGATGGCCGATGGCCTTCTTATCCGCCAGCTGATTGAAGAGCTGATCTTCGATCTGCGCATTCGGAATGAGATTCACCTCCCGTCGCGATCCGTCCTGCCGAGCTCCACGGTGACTCCACGATGGCGAGCTGAAAATGGTGACCTCATAATAGGAAAACTATAGGAAAATGGTGACTTCACCAAGAAACAATTGGGATTTAGAGGAGATTGGTGATAGGTGTGTGTTGGTCTAGAACTAGACTCGCTCTGGTGTATGGTATAGATTACTGTATATCTAGCATAAACTAGCATAAACCATAGTAACTTAACCTGGTGATGTTCAACCAAATTAGCTAAGGAACTGCGGCATCACCTTGTAATAGTTCTTTGACAATGAAAACCAAGAAAAATCATCTAAGCAACGACCAGATCGTTGACCACAAACAGATTTTGTTGGCTGTATTCCATGATATCCCAGGGTGGTTGCATAAGAAGTAGTTGGGTCAAGCATTGTGTATATAGTCCAGTTCAGTTGCTTCAACTTAGATACCGCAGACAGTATTTATCCATTAAATCCCATTGACATCTTCATGAAACTGGTGATCATATTCAGCATTGTTCCTAGGGATTCCTAGGCTGCAGCCTGTTCCCCAGCTCCACCGGCTCCGGGGTGCTCCTTGGTGGTGTACTGTGCCGACAGCATGTCCTCTTGCACACGAACCATCTCCACCTGATGGAAGGAATGGTAGAAGGGTTGGTAGATGTCCTACAGTAATTAATGACACATCACTCAACTCTTAGGGATATAGTTTCCAACACATGTTCAGGTGATGTTTTAAAAACTATTCAAAATCACCAAAAAGACAAATGTGCATAAATGTTCTGACTATTTCTGAATTTTCACCTCATTGTGTTTTTCATATTTCCCAGCGAACAATGAAGTAATGAATGATAATGGTTCTAATATATGATCAAAGAATAGATCAATCAGGGGATGACAAAAATCCAGTGATTTTACCTCATGGAAAATAGCGGTGATTTTATGCGCGAATGCTGGTGCGTTCATTGGGAACATGGCTGAACATGGTGACTTTGTGTCAGAAAAAGAATGGGGAATTGATGGAATTTCACTTGTTCTGGTCTGCCGTTGACCATCCTTAGGCGTTGTCAGAATTCGCTGTTTTCGAGGACTATCTGGGTACAAAAGGGGTTGTAATATCTTGTAACCTGCCAACCACATACATCGCTCATTCTGGCAACATCTAGAATCTGGAACCATAGGTTCCACTTCCAAATAGGCGACGAAAATGGCTCGGATCTCTCAATACTTGGTGATGTTTCCTTTTGTTGTGTTTCTTTTCAACCTGCAAGAAGATGCCGTTTTAGTACCCTCTGGTAAACTAATAGAATAGCCTAATACCTATGGAAAATCCCCTTGTTTAATGGGCAAATCAACTATGTCTATGGCCATTTTCAATAGCTATGTTGAATTACCAGAGGGTATCCAACTTTCCAATTTATGGTTTATGATACTTCTAAATAACTATAGCTATTGGGATTTACAAACCACCTTAGAACTGGGAGGCTCACATTGTAACTATGGTCATCCCCAAACGCTATTTCCAGGATGGTGATGTGTTTCCCCATGATCTCCAGCATCGGGGCATTGCTTGGTCTCGCCTCGCCCTTGTTGATGGAGTCAATGAAGTCAGAGTAGTTCACCACGTCAGCGGCCTGCGCAAAGGGCTAAACATGAACCCGAAGACGAGCTAGAACTTGCGAAAAACAAAACATCAGGGGCAAGGATAAACTGAGGTAAACTGATCCTGGATCCATTCTTGGGAATGTAGATGCAATATATAATCTACAGTAATATAATATATATATATATATATTTATATTATATTACTGTAGATTATATGGACACATATCATAACAGTATATGTTGAACAACATGGCTGACATTGTGCATTGGCATAATGTGAAACATGTTGTTTAACAGCTCAAGCAACAACTTGACAGGTGAGTTTATGATGCCTGGAATGCCAGCAAGTAGGGTGAATTGCTCCATACTGGATCCATGGTTAGGCAAAGAAAGCACTGCAATGTTTGTTTAGATTCTAAATGTGTTGTGAATGGTCGATTCTATACTGATTTGCATTTCTAGAACATCATTTCTTTTCTTTGGGTCTTCAAGTATTTTGAAGTTATGAAGTTACCCTCCGGTAATCAAACATGGCAATGGAAAATCACCCATTTATAGACGATTTTCCCATTAGACCTCAATTTTGTTTGGGGATGTCCCAGCTAGCCATGTTTGATGACACCACAGGCTTAGAGGAGTAGGCCCCACTCGTTCATGTCCGTTGTCAGCCCACCTGTGCAGGCTGCAAGGTCACCACATAACTCAACAGCAAGGCAGCAGCAGAACTGGCGGCCCAGCGCAATTGCTGATCAGCATTGCCTGCGAGCAACGGAGCCAGAAAATGATGTGCTATGGTCAATTGAGTGAAGCCAAGTCGCTTCGCAACGCTGCGTCGGCACCTGCACACACCTGCGCGGCCAATCTCAGACTCACACTGGGGAAGGGGGGAAGATGTGGGGACTGGCACCAACAATAATGGGAACACAATGGAGTATAAAATCAACTATATATATATATACAATGGGAATATATATATATATTATATATAGTGGGAATATCATGGGAATAGAATGATACCAACCAACTTGACAATTTACCCTCCGCTGGCATCAAACGTGGCTGACTGGAGGTTATAGCTCGGAAAAACATCAAACTATTGGAGAATTCTCCAAGGTTGGCCCAGCAAATTGCTGGATGCTGAATGGCCGAATGAAACAATGAACAACACGTCTGGGCGCTGTGGCAATCTTCAGGTCTGAAAATGTGGTTTGCAAATGCGTGCATTGATGTGTATATATATATATATACACAAATACATGTATCCAAAATATGGTTTCAATCATTCAACATCATTATAATAGCAACACCCAAAATTAATCAAGATAGAAAAGTAATTAAACTCCTACTGAAATAGTAGATGATACTGGTAAATCTAAACCTGTTCAATCATTTTACAGTTGTGGCCCTTTACCAGTTCTCAGTCAACCATAAAAATAACTGTTAAAGGGTTTTAGCTGTAGGGATGCAGGCTAGTTTTTACATTTGTTTACCTTAAGAAATCCCGTCATCCCTTCATCCCCAAAGGTTTTTGATTAGGTTTCCCACATCATGTGAGTTAATATGATACCAATTGGTACATAGATGTTATCCATGGTACATTCATATATCAATCATATATCCATTATGAACTTACCTGTATGATAAATACCTCCTGTGGATGGTTTTTTGAAATCCTGCACCAGGCAGGGTTTCGCCAAATGTTATCCATTGTAAATCATGGCATTATAACATATGGCTATGGCTCAAAATTACTAACCCTATAATTGGTTGGTTTATGTTAATTTACCATGAAAAAATGACAATTTTTGGTACCATAATTTTGAGCCATAGCCATATTATAACGGGAATTTAACCATCTGCCACCTGGTGTAACCATACTTCAACCCTATCAATTCCGCCATGGCATTGCGCCTCCGCGAACGCTCGAGCCACGGGCGCAGAGAACTCGGCGCCCCGAGAGAGCCTTGGATGAAAACCGGAGATTTATCAATGGATGTTTAATAGATAAAGGGGATATGTTTAAAGGAATTTATAAGGGATTTAATAGATTAATTGAGGGTATTCATAAGGGAATTTCTGGAATTCATATGAATCTATAGGGCATCTATTGGTGATCTAGTGGTTATTTAATGAAATTTTATAGGGATTCAATCAACAATAATGGGAATATAATGGGAATATCATGGATTTAATCAACTTGGCATTTGGTATTTTCCCTTCGGCAATGAAACGTGGGGTTTGAATGGAAAAAGGGAAGTTTAATGGCTGGGTGTCTGTTAAACATGAGATTTAAACATCAACAATAGGGGCTTATAATGGGAATATCGTGAAGAATATCACTGGAATATCATAGGCAGATACTGGATTTAACCAAATTTACCATCCGGTAATGCAACAAGCGTAGCAATGGAAAATCCCCAAACTAAATGGAGGTTTTTTATATGGGAGCATCATCTATAAATGAGAGATTTCCGGTCGCCATATTTGATTCTCGGCGTTTCATCCGTGGGTTTTCATGGGCTTTGTCCCAGTGGAATCTGGATTGTAATGGAATTTAAGATGTTTTAAGAGCTCTGAATTAGCTTTGATTACCCTCTGGTAAACTAACATAGCTATTGAAAATGGCAATTTATAGTGGATTATCCCATTAAAAATGGTGATTGTCCATAGTTATGTTAGTTTGCCAGAGCGTATATAAAATGGTTTTCACTGGGTTTTGATGGATTGAACGCAACAAACACCTCTTTGGGTTTTACTGTGTTGAATTTGGTTGTGGACATAACCCAATTACCAAGGGGTATTGCATGTTTTTTGGGCTCAATCTGATAGACTTGTTTCTGGGACGATCTACAAATTGAAGTGCCAATTAAGTCCTTTCGAAAGCTGGGCATGTCTCATTGAGTTTAGGACCAAAATTCCTATGCATGCAGATGTCTAAGAATTCAATGCGCATTTAGAAAATCAAGGTAAAATCACCATCTCAGGGTTCTCCGGGGTTTACCCAAGTGAATTTCAGCAAGCGCACGGTTTGATCTTCACTCATAGCCACTTGGTAAAATCCCCCAGTTGAGCTGGTGAAAGCACAAATCTGACTGGACATTGACCCGATTTACCCATGCTTCTGAAGTTCCAGGTGGCTCACAGAACTCTCCAATCTGATTCCCCCAACAGGTCGCTGCCCTTCTCCACCCACGCACTGAACAGTTCGTCCTCCCAAGCCACTCGTCCTTCGCGAAGCTTTCCAGCTCCAACACCAAACGCTGCAGATGCTGTGGCGCGGGCTTCTGGAGCAACTCCTGTTGGATACCCAGAGGATACCATGGATTTACGACCTCAATCTTCATCATCAAAAAGACATCATGGTTTTGCATGGTGAAACCACCCAATGGTTCTTCCATGTCATTCAATTTTGGTCCTCACTTCACCAGAAATAAGAAACTGGATTAAATTCTTCGGGGCGTGTTATTGACGTCTTGAAGAGCGAATACCTATCCTAACCTCCCTCCCGAATCATCATATTCCAACTACAGTCAGACATACACTGTCCCTCCAAATCATCACATTCTAGACTAAACATAACTGGGGGAATTCCACGTATAATTTACGTTATAACTTGTAACCATGGATTATCAACCACATATGATTCCCGGCGTTGCACAAATCAACTTTTGTCAGTTTCATCCCCTTCCAACATCTACGTGTTCCAAGATATCACAGTATTGATATCTGAAATTGATTGAGTATATATGGTTCATATATATATATATATGTATATATATATATATAGTTAAACTACAAAAAATAATGTGGGTAAAACAATAGTAAACCATCCCTAATTAATGAATCACCATTTTTATAGGTGGTATAAATACCATTCCCAGTCATGGGTGATTTGTGGCATTGTTTTACCTACATGATATGGTTAAAAACAAATTTTGATATATACCATTAACTTCCTATGAACCCCTATGATTAATGTTTCAATATGGTTAAACCTCCCAAAAAATGGTTACCCTCTGGTAATCAAACGTGGCAAGCTGGGAAATCCCCGAACTAAATGGAGGTTTAGAGCTGGGAAAATCCACTATAAATGGTGGATTTTCCATTGCCATGTTTGATTACCACAGGGTAATCCATCTTAATCCCGTGAAAATCGCCCCCAACTCCTGTGCCATGCTGGCCACATGCGCCATGGCTTCTTCCCTCCCTCGAGCTCTGCAGGCGACGGCCGCGCCCTTCTTGGCAGCGCCCTTGCGACGACTGGCGGAGGCCGCGGCGGCGATGCCCAGGGCACTACCGGCGACCTGCGGGGGGGTTGGGGGTTGGTTGGGGGTTGAGGTGGAGTCTCAGGAAATTTTAATGGTGAACATGAAATAATCGACAAGAATTGGCTCATGTACGTCAAGCCCGGATTAATAAACTATGGTTTATCACTTTGGGGAGTCCTCCCGAAATGGTGAGAATCTGATAATTAAAAACCAGGCCAGGGGTTCATTAATCCAGGCTGGCATTATTTATATCAATATCCACCGACTGTTGAACATGAATATTTTCTTGTAAATATCTGCAAACAAATGGTGCACATGAGCAGCTTCTTGCATCTACATCAGCAACGAAAAATATGTTCAACATATTCCAACCATTCGACGTATATCTAAATGATGACCACATGTTTATCGGCAAGATCGCACATATCAAAATCACCCCGGATCACCCGATCGTATAAGATCGCAAGTTGCACATTCCATCATATCCCGTGCACGAAAACTATCCATCAATATCGTTATGATTAAGAAACAGTACCAGTAGTGCCCGGCTGTGCCGGGGCGGAACTTGCAAAAAGAATAGCCACTACTTTAAATCAATGGCTTTTAGTTATGTCTTTGGAATGCACCACGCATTGAAACACTGATCAAGAATTGACTGGTGCGACATGGATTCCTGACATGGCTGAAATAACATGGATTTATCCAGCAAAAACAGCAGGTGAAACAATATGTCTCCCAATCATCTCCATCTCAACCACCAAGGCACCACCGATGAAGATCCGCTGGCACCGGCCACACCCGTCGTGCCCTGCGCGGCAACACCGCCCACGGCGACGGCCGAGGAAGTGGAACGCCCGGCGCCCGGGGCTACGAAGCCAGGGGCACTGAGCAAAGCTGCGCCAAGTAGGGCGCCTCAATGGGGCATTGAGAAGTCCATTTTAATGGATGGGATGCATATATATATGTATATATATATATATATATTGGCTATGGCTCAAAAAACGGATATGGATCGGTACGCGGTGATCCGGACGTATGGAACGAAGGAGTTATACAAATGGTCTCAAATGAATTCAATCTCTTCAAAAGGGTATGGATCGAGGGTATACCTTACATTTTGAGCTGCAGGCTGCAGCCATATATATATATATACATATATACAGCACTGGGACACATACTGTTTCCATATCGCTTTATGTGTAATCTAGAGATATTGATATATGTAATTCATAGTGTATCATATATTAGATAAAGTATCACAGAATTTAGGGGAATGGGATTAGTACTGAACTCCTCTGGTGCGACAACAACCTGCTTACCAAGCAACCAGCACAGCTGGTGCGTGCCATCTTGCTCGCAACGGCCGGCATAGGTGAAAAGAGACACAGGGAGTGGCAGCTGTAGCGGCCTTTTGAAAGGGTTTGGGGGTCCGAGTCTGTTAGACCTGAGCGAAAACTGCGGAGACGGCTGAAAACACTTTGAATGGTGTTGTGACTTGCTGTGGTACAATCTCCTTAAGATAGTAATAATCATCAATACAGTGATACTCAACTTGTAATCTTATCCCATTGAATTGAATACAAGGTGTTGCCCCAGTTCCTTTGCTAAGTTCGTGCAAATAGCTAGGTGTGTTCTACAGTTTATGATACATATATCAAACTATATAGTTCATGGGAATTATTAACCCATATTCACATCACTGGGGGGTGGGGGGGGCCACCAGTTTGTATCTTTGATGACTCTTTTCAATTGAATATTTTAACATCATTGCATCATCAACAATCTTATCATTGATGTACGAGTATCATATTGTAATGATCCTCTTACCCAATCATATCCCACTAAATCCCGTTTAACCCCTTCCCCCTAATATTAAACACCCCCACGAAACCATGGTTTAGTCAGGAATTTACACATATTTGGGACCATTTAGGGGGTGTTTAATATTAGGGGGTTGGATTGACCATACCGTTGTATAGATCGATGAGTTGGTGACTCAAGTATATAGCTAATCTTTTCGGGCAGGTAGGTTGAGGCTTTACATACCAATTAATTGTATGATAGTCAATGGATAGTGTATAGCTGTATTTATGATACTTAAATAACTATTGTTGATATAGGTATCACTATTATTGATAAGTATTGAGATCATATATTACTGGGTATATTATATTGTGTATTGGTTTGCCCTAGATATATGATCACATTTATATAGTCCGATTTAATGATACTATTATATACTGGTATAGTTGAGAATCATAAATAGTATACTATAGTTAAAATAAACTTATCCCACTAAATAATTATCTTCTCCCATGAACTATACACAAAGTTAATCACTCATCATACTATTGATAGGCAAGGTATTTGTAGGTATACTATATCATTGGTTTACCACAGTAAATTGGGGATGGGTCAAAATTTAAACCCTATGGGACCACAGTTTTTAGTATATGTCTAGTATTAATCATCTAACTGTTTAGGGTACTCCATTTTGACCTATATCCAAAAGATCCCATCTACTGTGGATGGTTGCGAAATCCTGCACCACTTAGGTAGATGGTTGATCCGATATAATCCAATAATTCGTGGATTTATTTACAGTGGTTCATAGTTACCTACAAGGTGGTGCCCCCCCCAGTTATGTTTGTTGGTTTATAAACCATAGTAACTTAGATATATCTACCATAAACCCTAGTTATTGAAGTCAGAAACCAACTTAGCTAACGAACTGGGGCACAACCTTGTAATGGTTGCCACCTGGTGATTTCGCAACCATCCACAGTACCCTCGGGTAAACATACAAAAAACGATGGGAAATCACCGTGTTTAATGGCAAGTCATCCACATCAATCAATGGCCATGGCTTCAATGTCGCTACGTGTAATTACCAGAGGGTATATTTATCTTTCCATATGGCTTTGTCTGAATGTAGCTTACTCCAAAATCCCATGGTTCAGACACACATGTGACTCTGATAATGTCCCCATTATATCTGCATGATGCAAATATGATATGTATATATATATATATACACCTCTATATGTACATATATATATATATACACACACTCCAAAATCCCATCCTGATGTTCTATGCAGATCTTCATCCTCCGGATCTCCAGGCCCGGCACCGAAGACGTTGAGGGTGGCGATCACCTGGTCAGAGGATCCCCCATATGGCGATATGCAAATTTCCTGTAGATATCATTCACCCCAATGATGTACGTTGGTTTATAACGGCCATGAACTATAGGTATACCGAGTTATATCCAAAATCACAATAGTTATTGGATGTATAACCTTGTAATACACAATAATACCTACAGTTACAGCCCGAAATACCAGGATAAGTCAGTAAGTCACTCCATGAAAATGGTCAGTAAACCCCATGTATAACAACCTGTACTGGTAAACGGCTTTAACTGTAGATATGGTTTTTATTTTAAAAAAATCGGCATCTGTAGATGATTATTTGGGGGAAACACCATTGGTTTTCAAAATTTATCTTAGTTTACACCGACTATAAATCATCAAAAATGGGTACGTGGCCAATCAAAATAGCCTGATGACCCCATGAAGTTTGGCTGGTTTGGAAGCACATAGTTTCTGGAACTCCTTCAATGCAGTGGACCAGATGGATTCCAAAAATCAATCTCCTTCAGCAATAATCAAAACAAAACTGGAACTTCACCAGCCAAAAAAGGAACGTATGGAAAACTAATGGAATTTGCCCATCAAGTAAGGGCGAAAAACTTTAGAAAAACCGGTAAAAACCATGACTGGATAAATGATTCACGGTCTCAAAAAATGGTGAAAAAAATGGTTGAACAAGTTGTGAGATTCACTATCCACCTCTGAAATGTCCCCATTTAAACCCTGGATGACCACTGTGGTCCCCGGGCCGCGAGTGCGGCGATGTTGTCGCGCGTGAGATGCAAGATGATCTTGGAAGCCTGTTCCACCTGGACAGAACTTGAAGGATCACGAGGAGTTTCGTCGACATAAGGGATATTTATATATATATATATACTGTACATACATATATATATATATATTCACAAAACCCACATATAAATTGCATATAAGTGGATTCAAAATTATATAATCGTTATAGTTGGGATATATGTATACCGTGTTAAGCAAGATAACGGTATAGTATAAACAAGATAATGAAGAGATTTTGGTATACATTGTGGCTTTGTTTTTCATGTCATGATATAAGCCACATATCACGTCTATATCTATGTCCCTCAGGGTGATGATCCAACACAAGCGGGTGAAGCCATCCACACTCACGTAATTGTATCTCATGAATATGTAGCTTATATATGTTTTAGATATTTAATTACCACTATATATCCCTATACCTTATTAAGTGGAATGATACTCCAATTAATTCTATAATTTCCCAGGTTTGAGAAACGTTTTGAAGAAGAATTGGGGCTTGTGGCCTAAAATTTGCCACAATGGAGCCATTCCATATCACCAAACCCGCAACTTTAGTTGGAACGTCCTGGAACCCAAATGATAGATAGATCTCAATTATATGTCATATTTTAGTCTCCAAGTATAATCCAGCTATAGTTGGAATATTATAATATACCCTACTATACTAACTATATATAGTGAACCCACAAATATATCCAATCATGATATAGCAACTATATTTCAATAAGAATATCATCCAAAAAATAATTGGGATAACAATACATACCAATTATGTATCCCTATAGTATCTCCACAGTATAATAAATTCCAATTCAATATTAGAAAAAAACAATATATCCCAATATATAGTATATCCCAATTATACCAATAACATATAGTATACCATTAGTTTATACCATGATATATGTATTAAATTGTATTAATATATACCAATATTAGATTTGTATTATATCCCATGATGATAGATAGATCCCAATTATATATTAGATTATAATATAGAACCTATTTCCCAATAGTAACTATATATATATATATCCCAATATTAACTATAGTCTCATCATATCATGAGACAAGGTGGTGCCACCCCATCAGATCCCCAGTTTCTAAAGGCCTCCTTGGACTTCCAAAAGCTGCTCAGCTGCATGGCACTGCGTGGAACACAGACCTCAGCCATCGTCCAAGCGGGGGAAAGTGTGCTGGACATCGCAGGGCCGAAACGGTGGAAAACGTCTGGAGTCTATTTAGGACAAAGTGGATTTATAGTGGATTTGTAGTGGATTTGTGGTGGATTTATAGTGGATTTATAGTGGATTTAGATTGAATTGATTGATTTATATTTATATATAATTTGTATATTTTTATATATTGATTAATTGATTCACACCCCAAATTGAAAATGAAATCCCAAAAAAATGGCTCTGGGCAATGGCTTCCCCCACTGGATATGTAGCATTTTTGGGTTCCATGTCAAATTAACCAACAACGAAAAAAAGCTGGAAAGAGGAAAAAACTTGGGAATTTCTCAAAAGATGCGGGATTTGACACAAATCATTGCAAAGCTAATCTGCAAAAATTGGATTCTACTAGCAAAACACATACTAATTGTTGGAGACACATGTTAGACACAGGTCAAAAATGGAAGCAACGCGAATGGGTTGGACACAGGAGAATCCCCCCATTTGCTTGGATCTTTTTCCCAGAAAAATTCCAATTTAGCTCGGGAGATGTCCCATGAAAATCATATTCAATCATATCAAATCGCATTAAAAAAACCCATTAAATCCCATTGAATCCCATTAAATCTCATTGAATCACCATTTTCCCCCACCATTTTTCCAGCATTTTCCACCGCCATGTTTCGCTGATGACACCGTCTGCTACGCCGATGGGGTCGCCTGGTAGTGCCAAGGCACCAAATCTGGAAGATCTCGTTCACAGATGCGTTGCCACTTGGGATCGACCTCTCTTTTCAGCAAGGATTGGGGAAGCTTCGGAAAGATGCTTGGATTTTAATTGGATGTTTGTGAATTTTAAGGGTGATTTCATATATTTAATGGAATTCTGGGATTTAATATACATATAATCGAATATGACCTACCAGGGAAAGATACCCTCTGGCAATCAATTTAAAGTAGCTGTGGAAATTTGCACATTATAGATGAATTGCCTACAAAGGATTGTGGGTTTCCATAGCTATAAGTTTTTTTTTGAAGGTAATCTGAGACTTCAGAAAGCAATGCGTGTATCTGGTATGTCTCAAAATTGCTGAAGCCCAATAAGATTGTCTTGTTTGAAAGGAAGACAAGACTAGGTGGGACAATTGGTACCTCAGTTTAGTCGCCACGACTCTTTAATCCTATCCCTGCATGACATTATATAAACAAATCATTGATAGCCTTTGATAATACTGGACCCCAACATGGGCTTGATTTTACAGAAGAAGGAATATTTTTGGGGGATCAGGGTAGGGCTGGGATTCTTCAGATTATTCATCGAGCAATCGACTATCTTTTTTGCGCCTGAGCACAGGCCTGGTTTTGAAGGGAAACGCTAAATAAACTGGTGGGGGGGTTTGTCTTTAAATACTTGGATGTGATTAATGGGTTCCTTGAAAGAATATGACATATTCCCGTTTTCGATTCCCGATTTCTGGTGCATTTCCCATCAGGAAAATAAGAAATCACCGACTAAACGAACCCAGGGATGTAGGATGTTCAACCGTAAACTGTCCTTTCGTCCCTCCACTCCCGTTGCAGGTGATGTTTTCTATGGTTTTGTTGCTTAAATGTCAACTAAAATGAATGGTTGGGCACCATGATAAATTGAAGTTCTAGGAAAGTTGAACGATTTGCATGTTATCACATCCCCATTTTGTTTTTTGTGGTTTGGATCGACTTTGG
Source organism: Symbiodinium sp. clade C Y103 (assembly GCA_003297045.1). NCBI lineage: Eukaryota > Dinophyceae > Suessiales > Symbiodiniaceae > Cladocopium > Cladocopium sp. clade C. The sequence continues at coordinate 4,177 of BGPT01001766.1, read as the reverse complement.
ATAGTTCTGCCCCACTTAGATGTTGCCAGAACTAGCTATACATGTGAGGGCCATGACACTCCCATCATATCGTCAAATGTGAACAAACCCACTTACGATCACCGCAACCAACCAATTCTGGCAACATCTATGTACTATATTTATAAGTATATTATATACACCTGTCCACATTATAATCACATTCCCCATTCTTCAGATATATTTATATATATATATATATATGATCGCAATGTTACAGCATATCCTGATTACAACCACGTCATAATTTCAACCATATTAGGACTATATGGAGGTTTCCTAAAATGGCGGTACCCCCAAATCATCCAAGTCATTAGACCATTTTAGTATTGAAACATATTGAAACCCATGTTTTTTTTGGGGGGGTACCCCGAATTTAGGAACCCCCGATATTTTTGGGGGTCAACACCTGAGCAGTTGCCATTTTCAAATCATCCCACCAGTCCCCACCGGTCTCGATCTGGACGGCATCGATGGACTTGGACTCGAAGGACTGATGAGCTCCTGGGCATCTGCGGCTGGTGCCCCCCCAGTTATGTTGGTTGGATTTTTGTTGGCGTATGTTCACCCCATTGAAGTTAAAGAGCTTAAAAAGCTTGATATATCTGCCATAAAACCTTCCTACTCCTTCTCCTACTCCACTACTACTTGGAATATATGTTCCTTTTCAATTAAGACGAAGGAACTCTTGCATCCCTCAATTTTTACGGAATCACAGAATCCCAAGACTTGGGTCCTGAAAATGATGTTCCTATTGGATATTGCAATTCTTGGGCTCCAAGTTAAACTTAGAGGTTGTATAAGATGTCAGAAGGGGTGGCCGATCGCAGCAAGGAAAGACAACCCCAAGCCCTTTTCCATCCATCTCTCCTCGAAGGTGGGATTCATCTCAAATGGAAGCTCTCTAGAGCCTGGATGAATCTGGATGTGCCGAGAAATCATGGGGAGGTTTAACTATGAAACATGGGGAATAGTTGGAGCTGGGTAGTAAAAAGGTGAAATACTCACATGAAATAGATGTTTTAACTGTCATGCATATAGATTTGGTTGCTTATTTATCCAGCTGTACCTTCTGAGGAAGCATGGCTGGAGTATTTTTTAGGGGTGGTAAGCCAGCTTCTCAGGGAGTGTTTGGATCCATGTAGGGGTGAATGAGTTGATGATGACCATATGACATATAGCCTGCTAGAATCTGACTGGAATATCCCCAGTCAGATTAATGGCTTGGAATAATGGGATTTCAAGCAGTGGGACAAACATCCCCAGCAGGAACAGGTCAGTACACATCCCATATGTATCAACAAGTCAATAAACCATGACTCCCAAGACTATTGCTGAGTCCCGCATATCCCAACATGCTGCCAGTATCGTCTTAGATGCTGATTGTTTAGTTGGAATGTTAAAATCGTGAAGAGGTCATTGGAAATCAACCTAAAAAAAGTGGTGAATCCAGAAAAAACAAAAAATACCGAAGAACCACATGTTTTCTGAGCAGTGACACCATCCCTTCGCTGTTCGATATTTCAACATATCTCAACCATGAAAATCCCAGAGTTTGCTCAAAATCCTCACCTGGAGCCACAGAGTTTCCGGTGGAGTTCGACATCTCGCCTGAGCAAGCGCTTGGCCAGTGCAATTCTGGGAAAATGGTGCACCAATAACCAATTGCAATGGATTTTGTGGTCCTGGGAGTTTGATTTCACCATTTTAGCCAAAGTTCTGAGTTTCTGAAACTGGAGAAAAAAATCCAAGTTATTGGTTCTGCTTTTGATCGATCCATGTGAAAGACTGAAGCAATTGGATTGAAATCTTTATAGTATTCATTCCCTGAAGATATAACAGATTCCCAAATATGGATCCAGTAATCTTGCGAAATTTGAATGAAATTGATGATTTTGGGGCACCGCGAGGGCGGTCTTGCAGCCATTTTTGGGCAATCCCACCAACATTCAGCAGCCAAAACGATGGTTTTGAACTCCAAATGGTCGCCGTGAATTAAAATCCCATGGAGATCGGGCTACGAATATCAATGATCTATTTCCAGGGATGAATCCATACCAAAACCGTCAAGTCAGCTGGACATGCTCGAATTTCCGACCATGGTTGTAACCCATGTCTAGCTGAATGGGTGACTAACCGCTTGGAGTTCCTAGGATGCCCCATCTTGCTGGTCAGTGATAGTCCCCAGTTATCCGCCAATTTCATGGATTGCAAGGGGTACCCCCCAGGCAGCTACAACAAATCAAACCCTGTGCAAATGGTGATCAGCACAAGATGGTCCCTCCCGAGCAGGTAAGTTGGTTGATAATTCATGTAGCTGTTGAACATGGCCATAGAAATAGTGGATTTTCACATGAAAAAGGGTGATGTCCCATAGTTATGTTAGTTTACCAGAGGGTAGTGCATATGATTGTAGGTTTTCTGCTGGAGATGAATCACTGCAGTTGGATGGGGGAACATAGACCAACACAACTGACGTGGGTCCTCTTTCTCGGTTCGTTAGATCTTTTCCTGGAATAACTTGGGAATTAGAATAATTTCCACAATGTTCAAAGTCGGAAAACATAGAAAAACCTTGTCTTCTTGTTGCAAGTTCGATGTGCTTCGATCTTGTTCGATGTGGCTAACGTCCCTCAACCCTTAATGAATGACTTGGATGTGTTCAATGGGACTCCAACAATTCAGAACTATTCCCAACACTATTCCCAACACTATTCATCCCAACACTATTCACCATAGATTCTCCAATGTCTCTATTCCTTCTGCATTTTGCGTTGCGAACATACAACCATTACCGAGCACACCTGGAGCTTCCGGTCGCAGATGGCTGTCCGGATCAAAGTTGTTGCAGGACCTCAACCAGTTGGGAGTCCGAGTTCCCTCAAGGTGGTGTCTCCCATAGGAACAGCATAGGAATATGGTTATTTTTTCATGGGATTTGTAGCTGATTTATGATAGCTAAGTTCGTTCATAACTAAGACTAATATGGTAAATATGATATATATATATATATAAATATCTGTAGTTAACGGTATTTATAGACCAACTTATAATCTTACAAGTATAGTTCGGAGGGCACCACTTTGCAAGCATCACAAGCTGATTTGGGGGCAATGATGGGGATTTTCTCCAGACAACATATATAACGCACGGGGACTTATGATGTTTTGCAAAAACATTTTTTCAACAAAAAAGGTAAATCACGTTGCTCGGAGCGGCCTACTGATGGATATTGGGTGCGGGCCATACTCCCATGGATAGATCCACAGATGGTGATTAAACATGTTCATCGTCCAGAGTCAAGTCTTGGGGTGAGTTACCATTTTTTTTTTAAATATGTTTTTGCAAAACATCATAAATCCCATGTGTTACACACGTTTGCTGGAGAAATCCCCATCTTTGTCTCCCAAACTAAGATGCACCCCAATGAGATATTGCCAGAATTAGCTATTTGCAGATATCCCAGTGGGAATGATACATGCCCGGGGTATGTACAACACCAATAGCTAGTTAGAATATAGACACTAATAACTAATTGTAATATAGTATAATGATGATACATCCCATCGTAGAATTTTGCTGGGTATATCTCCCTTGATACATCCCTCTTTCTTGGTGGACTAACCCACGAAACCATGTGGTCAACCACGAATCGCTTAGGCAACTTGCCCTGAAAGCGAAAATCCGCAGGAGCCCCAGATACGATTGTTTCATGGTGGATAGATCTATGATTAGATGTGTTTATAAACCAACTTGCAACGAAAAAACCCGTTCCTCTACCATGCAGTAATCATAATCCATCCATTTACCAATTCACAAGAAGTCGTTGGAATTTTCCCACCCGATGCGCCCTACCACTGATGGTTCCAACTTTTTCTGTAGCCCTCCTCTATTAAAAAACCCTATCAAAATGGATGATTTGTATCCTATTTTTCCCGAGAGCGTCTGAGCGAAGGGTTCTTCTAACTGTGAAAGTCTGTTGTACATCTTCATATCTTCACATCTTCACATCTTCACATCCTCACATCTTCACATCCTCACATCTTGACATCTTCATATCTTCACATCTTCACATCTTCACATCCTCACATCTTCACATCCTCACATCTTGACATCTTCATATCTTCACATCTTCACATCTTCACATCCTCACATCTTC